>PVIH01017333.1:0-42218 GCA_004025045.1 Sigmodon hispidus | reverse complement strand
CAGACAACTAGTGTGTGCTGACTGACTAGAAGGTAACAGATAACTAGTGTACACTGACTGACAAGAAGGTAACAGATAACTAGTGTGCACTGACTGACTAGAAGGTAACAGATAACTAGTGTACACTGACTGACTAGAAGGTAACAGACAACTAGTGTGTGCTGACTAGAAGGTAACAGATAACTAGTGTGTGCTGACTAGAAGGTAACAGATAACTAGTGTGTGCTGACTGACTAGAAGGTAACAGATAACTAGTGAGTACTGACTAAATAGAAGGCAATGAATAGCAATTAAGTTTTCAGTTTTGCTGGACCTATGAATGATGGCCCATTTACCAGGCATTCTGATTATTAGCAAGAAAACTTGACTTAGGAGTATAGCCCAGTGGTAAAAAGCATACTCTAAACACATAGGTCCTGGATCCAACACCCAACATCAGTGAGTAGGTAAACACTGAGAAAAACATCTGTGAGAATGAACGCTGTCCAAACACAAATGGGCTTCTCATGAAGGAAATGCCTCTTCAAATTCAAACAGAAATTGGTTAACTATTTGATGGTAATATTTTAGATGTGGAGATAGGGTCTTGCTATGTTGCCTAGACTGGCCACAAACTTGAAATCCTCCTGCCTCAGATTTCTAAGCACTAGGATTACAGGTACACACTATACCTGACTTCATAGGAATCTTTCAGATTTATTTTTTTAGGGTATGTGTGTGTGTGTGTTATGCATATGTCTGTAAGAGTACAAGTATCCTCAGAGCCAGAGGTGGCAGGTCTCCTGGAGCTAGAGTTACAGGCAGTTGTGAGCTGTCTGATACAGGTGCTGGAAATTGAACTCAGGTCCTCTGCAAAAGAAGCAAGCATTCTTAACTGTTGAACCACCACTCCTCCCAACCCCCCAGGAATATTTTTAAGAGTTGGAATAAGCTAGGTGGTGGTAGCTCACGCCTTTAACCCCAGCACTCAGGAAGCAGAGGCAGATAGATGCCCAAGTTTGAGGCCAGCATGGTCTACAGAGAAGTTCCAGGACAGCATGAACTACATGTTGAGACTCTGTCCTGAAAAACAAACAACAAACAATTGGAATAGATGGCTAATTTCTATAGTGTCCTCTAAATCTGAGTCGATATCCCCCAGCCACTAAGACATGTTGGTGCTTTTGCAGAGTCTCTCTGGATGGGCCTTCGCACGGTAAACATGTGGAAAACATCAAAAGCATCCTTCTTACATCTACACACTTAAAACCCATACACCCTAGCCATAGCCTTTTATATGGAGCCTCTGCCTGCCTCTGGCTGTATCTCCTTGTTCTCCTTCTGGGAGAACCTGTCAAGCTCATTCAAGCCCAGTTTCTTTGCACTCTTCTAATCTGGCTCCCCATTAACCTTCTGCTATGAAGTCATCCCTTAGAAAAACCATCCCTCTCTAATGAAAATTTCCTCCCAGTTTGTACCATTGCCTTCTTTAACCTTTCTTCCCAATTTTTCCCACCATCAGAACTGTATTTTCACAACACAGTGCATTCTCACATGCACAATTTTGAATAAAAGCAGCTTGACACCAAAGAATATGGGACTCCACTTTTGTCTTATTTAGGGTTTCTATGGCTATGATAAATACCATGACCATAAGCAACTTGGGGAGGAAAAGGCTTATTCATTTACACTTCCAGGTAACAGTCCATCATGAAGGGAAGGCAAGGGTGACCTCAAACAAGGTAGGAACCTGGGGGGAGGAACAGGAACACAGGCCATGGAGGAGTGCTGCTTACTGCCTTGCTCCTCATGCCTTGCTCAGCCTGCTTTCTCATACAATCAGGACTACTTGCCCATGGGAGACGCTGTCCACAGTGAACTAGGCCCTCTGACATCAATCATCAAAAAAATGCAGCCAGGCATAGTGATGTGCCTATAAGCCCTTGAGAGAGGCAAATGAGTTCCAGGCCAACATGGTCTTCAGAGCTAAGTTCCAAGACAGCTAGGCTATACAGAGAAACCTTGTCTCAAAAAAACATTTTTTTATTATTATTAAAATAAACCACAGACTTGCCCACAAGCCAGTCTGGTGGGGGCATTTTCTAACTGAAGTTCCAATGAACTTTCACTTGTGTCGAGTTGACAGTAACATAGTCAGCATACCTGTTTTACAGGTTACAAACAATGTTGTAATACAAATAGTGTTACAAATTAAGAAAAAAGTTACCTAAGGGGTTAGGTTCTTACTGTGTTGCTCTGGCTAGCCCAGACCTATGTAGACCAGGCTGGCCTAGAACTCCAAGAGTTCTTCTGCTTCTGCTTCCCAGTGTCACTAACACGCAGCTATTTCCTCCTCAAACTGAGTGCTGTTCCACCTGTAAGCGCAGCTCAGCAACTTTCTCAGGAAGCCACAGGCAAGTAGCAGGCTCCAGGCTGCCGAGTCACAGGATGCTCCCTCTCCCAGCCTAGAGACGCTAGGGACTCCTGCGCCCAAGCTGGGGAGGACAGACCGGACCGGCAAGACGGCGGGGACAGGGTCGCCAGGGCCATCTCAGCCAGGCCGCGTCACCACTGCAGGACTGCCGCTCGCCGAGGGCCCCGGGACTAGGCGAGGCCTCGCGACAAGCCCCCAAGTGGTCTGCTCGTACCGGCTGCCCGCACTTCCCCATGCTGGTCAGCTCCAGACCTCAGCAACCCCAGCCTCTTACCATCCACCAGCCTCTGGAATTGGCGCCCATAGAGAACCAAGGAAAGCGCCTGCGCACTCACTTTCCGTGGAGCAAGCGCGCCTCCTACGCCCCTCACGGGAGCGAGCCCGTAAAGCGAGGGGGCGGGGTGATAGGCGGGGCTAGGAGGGGCGGGGCTGTCGCCTTTCGGGGGCGTGGTCCAAGCCCTGGAACCCGAGAAGTTTGGCGACTGGGGTTAGGTCAGGGGCAGGTGGAAAGCCCCTTGCTCCTCTTTCCCGGGATCGCAGCCAAAGCCCGAGCGGCTGCTTAGCCCGTGGATTCCAGTGAGGGGCGGTTCCTGCCCGCTTCGCAGTGACGAGCCCTTGGCCAGTCCTCACCCCAGGCGGCAAGTCTTCCTCCTGGACCAGTGCCCTCCAGCAGCCACCAAGCCAGCCTACTTTCTTGGAACTAAGCAAAGACTACTGCCTACTAAGTCTGGGAAGTCGCTTCTACTAAGAAACCGTTTCTCTGGCTTGAGTTTATGAGCTGCACTAGCTTTAGATTATCACACGTGGTGACGATCTCAGCCCTGGGGAGGCTGAGGCAAGAGGATCAGGAGTTAGAGGTCAGCCTGAAGTACATAGCCAAGACCCTGTACCCGACCCGCCAAAAAAACAGCTCCGTCCCAGAATAGACACTACATGCCCCATCAGGCAACTTGAATCGCCTGTTCCCACATTTGCCAAAAATAATATTCCCCGGCTTCCTCACACCCTGCTTCTGAATTATGCCATTCTGTTGACACCAACTCCGATATAAGTAAAAACAAATGTTTCACTATTGCTAGGTCTACTTTGTTTGTTTGAGGGGTGTATGTGTGTGTCTATCTGTCTGTCTGCCTATCTGTGTGTGTGCAGGTATGTGTACCTGTGTGTACTTTTGGGGGCCAAAGGTCGACGCTGGTGTCTTCCTAGATCCATCTCGAGCTTATTTTTTGAAACAGCATCTCTCACTCAATCTGGAGCTCCCCTGTTTGACTACACTGGATACCCAGTATGCTGCCTGTCTTTGCAACCGGCTACCCCCAGTCTTGGCTACATGAGATACTGTCTAACAAAGAAAAGAAAATACCATGGAAATATGTCAAGCTATAACCAAATCCCTGCTCTCACAAAATTTTCTTTGAAAAGGATTTCCCAGGCAAAAAAAGATGCAAAGCAATAGAAGAAAGTATTCACTGACACTATAGTGGTGTCCACATTATGACCCGCAGGAGTTAAGAAAAGACTTGAGCTCCATATAAACCATCAACTATTAGGAAATGCTTCTTCCTGGATTTGCCTTCTACCTTGGTGTTGAAAGAAAAATCAGACACAGGCAGATAAAGCCAAGAACATGGATGTCTGAATCTAGACAATGGAAATGGTTAACACCAAAATCAAAGCAGCTGAAAAAGTGCAGGATACTTCTCCCCACTTACATGGTGGTTAATGAAAGAGAAAAGGTGAAGGAACTCTGCGCTGCAGGCTGTGGTGTTGAAATCATTGAGTGATCAGTAAGGGCCCATTAAGTAACATTTAGCAGGGAGTCAAGTGTATATGATGCTGGACTAGAGGAAATCTAAACTGGTGATAATGAGTTAGATGAGTCAGAGGGAGAGGTGGAGGTTCACGGTTGGACATGGGTGAGAACTAGAAAGGGGCTCTGAAGAGGGAAAGTGTCCAGGTCTTTGCAACACGCTAAGTGTGCAGCAGCGAAGTGAAAAGGAAGGTTTGGGGATGGTTCCTAAGAAACTTCAAGTTCCTGGGAAACTTGAAGTTGCCTTGGAGGAAGATGCTACGCTATAATGGATTTGATATGACATCAACACAACAAAATAGCAATACTTGGGTGCCAGTTGTGAATCAGAACTCAGGAAAGAAGCAGGAGCTAAAGATAGATGAAATTTTTCTTTGTTGAAGATTGAGGGAAGTAATGGAGAAGGCAAGCAGACAGCTGTGCTTAAGTGCCTGTATGTCTGACCCACAAGGAGGAAGCTGAGCTGAGGATGCTTATAGCATGCTTACACATGTGCAAAGCCCAGCTTGTCCTCAGCATGTCTGCACATCCAGCTCTCCCCCAAGCCATGCCTGCTTCTTGCAGCCACCATCTCTCTACTCTGGGATGTAGCAGTTGACTGCAGGCTCTCTAACTTCTTTGTTCCTTGTTATAGGGCTCTCGGGACAGATTAGTTTCAATCAATAGGTTCTCTCTCAAATTGGCACCCAGACATAGGCCTCCAAAACAGAAGAAATGACAAAATAAACCTGTTTTTTCTCTACCAGAAACATCACCGTGTCACAAGAACCCCAAAGACATCTGAGGCTTGCATGAACTATGGACTTGTACTGTGAATAGGACTCCCAGTCTCACACCAGGGCCATCTGGTTTACCTTTTGGATGAGGTTTCTGCTCCTCCTCCATGCCAGGAGTTATACAGCATAGCTGTATGCTTTTTGCTGATTATTGCTCCGTTGACTTTATGTTTCCTTTCACTATTCAGCAGTCTTATTGCACACTACACGGGCTGTGTGCGAGTATGTGTATATGTGTAGGGTGAGTATATATATGTGTGGGGTATGTAAATGTGTGATATATGTATGGTGTGTATATGAGGTGGGTGTGTACATGGATGCATGTGGGTGGAGGAGTGTGAGTTTGTGTGAGTGTGAGGATAAATGGGAGGTGAATGTGTGTGTTATTGGTTGGTTGTTTTTGTGCTTCTTATTCTTTGGTTCTTTTGAGGGGGCCACCACCTAGCTCCCAAATAAGTCACACACAGAGTCTTATTCTTAATTATAAATGCCTGGCCTTAGCTTGGCTTATTTCTAGCCAGTTTTTCTTAAGTTATCCCTCAACCTTTTACCTCTGGGCTCTTATTTTTCTCTTACTTCTGTGTATTTTACTTTCACTCTTACTCCATGACTGGCTGTGTAGCTAAATGGCTGGGTGACTGTGTAGCTGGATGGCTGGATGGCTGGGTGGCTGAGTGGTTTACCCTTGAGTCCTCTTTCTCTTACTCCTTCTTCTCCCAGATTTCTCCTCTGATTTATACTCTCTGCCTGCAAGCCCCACCTATCTTTTCTCCTGCCTCACTATTAGCCATTCAGTTTTTTATTAGACCATTAGGTGTTTTAGACAGACACATTAACACAGTTTCACAGAGTTAAACAAATGCAACATAAAAGAATGCAACACATCTTTGCATCATTAAACAAATGTTCCCACAGCACAAACAAATATAATACATCTTAAAATAATACTCTATAACATATGTCTATGTGGGGGCTGGGAGGGGTGAGTGTGTCTGTATGGGTGGGATGTGAAGGGGTGAGTGTATGTATGTGTGTGTGTGTGTGTGTGTGTGTGTGTGTGTGTGTGTGTACACGTGCCTTTCAGAGGCCAGAGGGAGAAAAAGTTGCTCTAATACATTGTCTACGTGATAGTTACTGGTTGGTTGATTTTCCAGAATTTTATTTGTCTTTTTTGCTCCTATGTTTCCCCTTTATATATTTTTTGTTACTTTTTAAAATATTTTACTCATTCTTTTGCTCTAGAGCCAAACAGTCTAGCAGTGATTCTAAAGTGAGAAGTTATGACTGTAACAATGTGCACAGCACTTGGGCTTGTGACAGGTATGCCAAGGGCAAACCAGGGGTGACTTCATATCTCTAAATCTCAATTATCTGGTGCTGTTACTAGGAGACTGGACTGCCAAAGAGGTTATATGGATGGCTGAAGCTTCTGGTTCCCTCAGAAAGAGCTGTGAGGTGGATCTAATATGACAAGTGTGATCACAACTTTCATTTGGCCCCAAAACTTACTGCACATTGAAGAGGCAATACAATCATGGGGTGGTAGGTTCCTGAAACCAAGTATAATAGAAAACAAAATGTTGCTATCATTTGAAACAGGAGGACAGTGGAAGTCGATGACTGGTATCCCTATCCTTGAGTTCAGAGGCAGGATGGGATGATGAATTGCATAAGTGCTTCCTGCTACCATGGCTGGGAGTACAGGACACAGTCCAGGGTGGAGCTGAGTTGAGGAACACTCCAGGGAGAGGTATTCCTTTGCTTTCCATCAAAGAAATCTCAACTATGGGGACAGAGAGATGGTTGAACAGGGAAGGCATTGCCCTCAAGCCTGACCACCAGAGTTCAATCCGTGGGACCTACATGGTGGACTGGAAGACCTGACTTCTGGAAGCTGTCCTCTGGGCACTGTATGCGTGTGTGCACCAACATACACACGTACAATCAATCAATCAATAAAAAAACAGTATACAAACAGATCTATTTTTATATATGTATATTGTCTACATGTGCTTTTGTCTTAATAATGTCTGCTTGGTATCAAACTGGCTTAAAAATAAGTGGTCATATACATTAAAACTCACATTACCCCAAATTCTTCTTAGTTTGTAGTTTATAAAATATTAAGAAGTGTGTGTAATTAAACAATCTTAGTCCAGATGTTATTTGGACTGGAAATATAGCTCAGCAGTTAAGAGCACATACTCTTGCACAGGACTAGTGTTCATGCCTAGCCCCCACACTGAGCAGCTTACAACTGCCTGTCACTCCAGCTCCAAGGGGGATCCAATGCCTCTGTCCTCTCAAGTACATGCCTGCCCACCCATAAACACACACACACACACACACACACACACACACACACACACACACTCATAAATGTAAAAGTAAAATTTTAAAGGTGCTATTTGATTATCATTATCTCAAGTCAGATTTTACTCCCCCAAATTGCATTTGACCAGTATTTTTGTCACGCTAACAAAAAGCAAACTGGAGCATGTCTTCATTTTCATTTTCCTTATTTTCCATCATAAATTTGCCTAGTTTGCAGGGCCCCTGTGGTCCAACCTTCTGAAAGACAGAGCTGCTCAGATGGTACAGCTTTACATTTCCTTCCCCTTCCAATCTATCTTCAGCCAAAACCCACCAGCCCTGCAACTGTTTTGCCACTAAAGTTCCACTGACTTCTAGAACATTTTTGTCACAACTATTGTTGGGGGGGAGGGGTGGAAACTGCAGGAACCAGTTTTCTCTCTCTCTCTTTCCACCATGGGAGTCCCAGAGACTAAACTCAAATTGTCAACCTTGGCAGTAAGTAAATACTCTTATTCATTGAGCAATCTTGCCAGCCACAAGCTGCCTTCCAAATACTCATATTTATATCCATAGATTAATGGTACTCTCAGCTTTTGTCAAAGACACTTTTACTGTGGCTGGTGGTGGCTAATAAAGAGAGAGACCCATAACTGGTCAAAACGCCAACAATAAATGATGGTGGCATGCTTAGCCCTAACCAGGGCATCTATATCAGTCCCCAGGCTCAGAGGACATTATGAAAGAGAGGGTACAAAAAATGTCAGAGCTGGAGAATGGGGAGGTGAGACCCAAAAAGGCATCGTCTGGATGCAACATAGCTGTTACACTATGCAGTCACCTGCACAAGACTGAGCATGTCAGCCATTTCATCATAAAAAGTGGAGGTTGGGTGCCTATGTCAGTCCCATACAGGCTCTCTGGTGTTCATTTAATGTCTTCAAGCCCCTGTGAGTGTAGGTTAGTTGATTGTGTGAGACTTCCTGTGATGTCCTTGACCCCTCTGGTCACTTTAATGCATAGGAGGTGCTTAGTCATACTGCAGCTTGATATGTCATTTCATTGATGCTCATAGGAAACTTGCCGTTTTCTGAATGGAGATAGAAAAGGAGGGAATTAGGGGGGAGATGGAAGGGAGGCTGCAGCTTGAATATAAGATAAATAGATAAATAAAAACAAAGAATAAAGTAAAATGAAATAGAAAAGAAGAGGGTTAGTTTCATGAGGCTACATCCCTCCCTGAGAGATGATTGCCAGATAATGGTTCTAGGGGAGGTGGTAATCAAATTCTGCAGTGATGCATTCACTGATGTGTCAACTAGAAAATAACCCCCCACCTATACTCATGCAAACCTAGCTCCATGTTCCAAAACTTGAGAAAGTATATTTCTGTTATTGACATCTCTTGGCCTGTGATATTTTATTACCTAAAACCATAACTAAAATATATCTTATTGGAATTATTTTTAATTATTTATTTTTATTTTATGTGCATTGGAGTTTTGCATGCTTGTATGTCTGTGTAAGAATGTTGGATCTCCAAGAATTAGAGTTACAGATGATTGTGAGCTGCCATTTGAGTGCTGGGAATTAAACCAGAAACCTTTTGGAAGAGCAGCCAGTGCTCTTAACCACTGAGCCATCTCTCAGGCCCTCAGTGATTAAAGCAAACTTTCTCACACAAATTATCAGATTTTGAGACAGGGCTTTAGGTAGAACAGACTCGCCTCAGTGTTGGTATATAGTCCAGGATAACTTTGAACTTCAGCTCTCCTCTTGATTCTGTCTCCTAAATTCTGGGAATACCACCATGTCCAGATACAAATCACACTTTAAGCGTAGAGTCCAGTCTCCCAGGCACTCACATCCACTAAGAAAACAAGTCCTTTACTATACAGATCTCAGAAGTCCTGATTTCTAGTGAAAACCATTTATCCACTCACAATTGTTCCTTGAAATAGAGTCTCTTTTCCTGTCCATAGAGCTTCCTCAGTTGACCTTTTCTTGCCATTGTCCATGCTTCTGAAATTGCCTCGTCTCATCACACCCTTGCCCCCTCCAGGCCATAAGTCACCTAAATAGTGTAGCGTTAGAATTAGCCGCAGCCTCATGTACCATGCAGACATTGACAAAAGCCTTTTGTGTACAGTTCACTTGACCTTCAAAGTAGCTTTTAAAGAATAGTAGATGGGCATTATTAACTTTTTCCTACAAATGAGAAAACTTGAGACCAATTTTTATTTAAGTATGGTCCATAAAACTCTCACTTTGTGTAGCTGAGCCTACAGGAAACACAAATCTTCCTCCTTTTTGGTACTGGAGACTGAACTTAAGACCTCCTGTGTTCTAGAAACACACTCTACCATTGAGCTCTATCCCAGCCCACCAAACTAATGGTCTTTATTTTATTTTGGTTTCAAACTTTTTTTTTTAATCTAGTTTTGTTTCTTATTGTAATCAGTTTGTAAATTTTACATCATCAATAACTTTTTGTAGATCCAAAAGTCAATAAATTTAATTGAAATCCCTGGGTTTCTTATTGTTGTTCAGGAGATTGGGTTAAGAACTTCCACATGCTAGATAAGTGGTTTTTGTAATTGCTATATTCCTAAGCCCATTCTCGACTTTTTCTTTTAATTGATTAATTAATTTTGAGACAGAGTCTCACTGTACAGCTCTTGCTATGTAGATCAGGCTGGCCTTGAATTCACAGAGGTTCACTGTATCTCTACTTTCAGAGTGCTGGAATTAAAGGCATACACCACCACCTAATTTTCCTTTCTTTTCTTTGTTTCTTTCTCTCTCTTTTTTTTAGATTGGGTCTTGTTATGTCATTTAGGGTGAATTTGAACTCACTATGTAGCTCAGTCAGTCAGGCTCTGAACTAATAATTGTTTTAATTTAAAGTTCCAAGTACCTTTGATTATGCTAATATGCTGACATTCCTGGCATATCCATGCTTTTTCCTGCCCCTAAACCCATGCTAGGAATCCAACACATATCAGCCATGCTAGTCAAGTACTCTACCATTGAGCTGTACCTTCACTTTCTAGCCACTCACATTTTTTTGTAATTAAAAAAATTTATTTTTATTTATATGTAGTCTGTATGTGCACCAAGTAAGTGTAGATGCCCAAGAAGGCCAGAAGAGGGCACTAGATCCCTTGGAACCCGTTTCACTGACTGGCCTTAGCCAGTGATGTACTCAAAAATGATTTCAATAAAAATTACTTCAGTCTCTACTCAATTCCTGTTGAAGTCTCATAAAAGGCCACCATGTAGGGCAACGAGGCCATGAGATAAACATATTAGGGCTAGATGGGGGGGGGGCAGAAACACACAATATCTTCTCTTCCATCCTCACAGAAAGGCTAAGGGGTACATCTCCTTGGTCACTCAAGTCCAGTGAAATTCACAATAAAAATGAACTATCCTAGGTCCACCACTTGTCAACTCAACACCCAATCAAATCATTTTAAATCATAGCTTTTCCCCTTGTGTTTGGAAGTATCATGTTCATCACCCAATGCAAATTCCATTTAGTCCATTTCTAAAAGATCTCACAGTCTTAACAGTTCTAGTGCTGGCTCAAAAGCCCACAATTCAATCCTTTCTAAAACTCAACAAAATTTATTAACTATGAGCCAATAAAATGAAAATATCAAACATAGTTCCAATATAAAATAACATAGGGTTCCAAAAGAGAGAAATGGGAAAATAGCAAGGAAAGAGTGAACTAAAATAATATTCAGCAGGAAACGCCTCACGCGCCCTTCTGCTCAGCATCTGGGGCTCTTAGTTGCATCCTGTGATTTCTATCAGCCTTGTGTAAATGACTTGTCAAATTATGCGGGCAGCTAAAGATGTAAAGATGTGCCCTATGTGTTCCTTGCTGGCTGAACCTGGGCAAACATTGCCCCAGATGACTCTTTTTCAGTAGGAACTCCTTCAGTGACATACTCAGTTCAGGCTCTCTCCTTTCAGAGGAACTTAGTAGTCTTGCCCTCACAGCAAAATACAATGTTTTTTTCTTTTTTTTTTTTTTTTTTTTAAACTTTATTTATTATTTATTTATTTGCCTTGGTGTTTGCCTGGAACTGGAACTACAGACAGTTGTTAGCTGCCATGTGGGTGCTGGGAATCGAACCCGGGTCCTCTGGAAGAGCAGACGGTGCTCTTAACCGCTGAGCCATCTCTCCAGCCCCCAATGTTTTTTTCTTAATTATACTACTATATTTGACAATTATAGATGTTGAATATTGCCTCACTCAACTTGTCAGGGCCTGAGCACATGTGGCCAAGTTCACTTTCAAATTAGAACATGTTCTCTAATCCATTTCCCATAAGCCTTTGCTCCCTTTTAAAACCTCATGAGCTCCACTGTTTGGTTTTTCTTGGCATCTGCGCCTTCTGAGCTCAAATCAGAATGGTACACTAAACTCTGTATTTAACATTCTAGGACTTTTCCAGCCCACGGTTCTAAACTTTTCAACATTCCTCCCACAAATGAAGAACCTCGTGGTCAGGTTCATCGCAGTAATGACACTTCTCTATGGTATCAAATTGCTGTATTAGTTACTTTTATTATAGCTGCGACAAAATATCTGACAAAGTAACTTAAGGAAGGGTTTATCCTGTGTACAGCGGGTCACGGTGGGGACAGCATGGCAGCAAAAGCACTGGCAGGTGGTGGTGGGAGATAGCGCACATCTCTGCAGATGTGGGGGTGGGAGAAGGCGCACATCTCTGCAGATCAGAAAGCAGAGAAATGAGAATGTCAGTGCTCAGGTAGCTTTCTCTGTTTTCTCTTTTTATCAGTCTAATACCTCAGCCCTTGGAATGATATCAAATACATTCAGAGTGGGTCTTCCCTCTACAAACTGGAAATAAGTATTGCACGAACTCTAGTTAGCATATAATAAAAACTTGGAGCCAGATATTGGGGAAAAACTGAAATATTAGAGAAAGGAAACAGACAACAGTCAGTTCTCACCCAGCCAACTTCTCAGACCCAGCAGGGTAAATGCTATCTTCAAGGGTCCTCAACCTGACTGGTCACATCTACAGAATGCATGAATCTCTGCCTTCTCCTGCCTTAAATATCATCCTCACCCAGCTGCTTCAATTCTGTATCATAATCGTAGAGTTAAAATTAAAGGTGTGAGCTACTACTGCTTGACTGTGAGGCCTTGAACTCCCAGAAATCCAGTGATGCGATTAAAGGTATAGGTCACCACTCTCTGACCTTTGACCTACATGGCTTGACTGTGAGTAATTCTGTTCTCTGATATTCTAGACTGGTTTTATTAAATATACAATATAACACCACAGGTAGGTCTCCTAGGTAATTCTTAATCAAGTCTATTGTCTAGTCAAGTAGGCAATGAAGGTCTACAGTCACAACACCTCAATGAAAAAAGAATCTATCAAACTAAATAGATAAATAAATAAAAATGTTTTTGGTGTCTTACTTAGGTTAAGGTTTTTATTGCTGAGAGGAGACACCATGACCACAGCAACTCTTATAAAAGAGAACATTTAATTGTGGTGGCTTGCTTAGAGTTCAGAGGTTTAGTTCATCATCATTATGGCGGGAAGCAAGACAGCATGTAGGCAGACATGGTGCCAAAAGACATGAGAGTTCTTTTATCTTGACTCACAGGAAACAGGAAGTCTATCTCACTAGGTTTGGCATGAACATATATGAGACCTCAAAGCCTACCTCCACACTTTCACACTTTCTCCAAAGAGACCACACTTACTCCAACAAGACCACACCCAAGAGTGACACTCCCCTTGGGGGCCATTTTCTTTTAAACTATAATATTCCACTCCGTTCTCCCCAAAGGCTTATAACAATATCATAATGCAAAATGCATTTAGCACAACTTCAAAAGTACCCACAGTCTATCACAGTCCCAGCAATGCTGAAAAGCTCAAAGTTCAAAGTCTCTTCTTCTGAGACTCATGCAATCTCTTAAAGTAAACTTCTGTAAAATAAAATCCAAAAACAGATCACACACTTCTGAAATATAATGATACAGGTTATACATTGCCATTCCAAAATGTAGAGAAAGGAAATGTAGTAAGGAAACACTGGACCAAAACAAGACTGAAAACTAGCAGGGCAAATTCTAAACTCTGCATCTCCATATCTGATGTTCAAACACTCTTCACATCTCCAACTGATTTTAGCTTTATTGGCTACAACATACTTCTTTCTATTGGGGTTGTTCCACTCCCCATTAGCAGCTTTCCTCAGCAGATATCCCATGGCTTTGCCATCTCCAACATCTTGGGATCTCCAAGGCAATTCAGGCTTCAACTCACAGCTTTATACAATGGCCTCTCTGAGGCTTCATTTCAGGATACCCCTGATACATGTCTGGCCTTAGTAGTTTCCCTTAGTCATGAAGGCAAATTCCATAGCCCCTTCTTCTATCCTTAACTCTAAAGCCAGAAGCACATAGTTGAAGTTGCTGAGCTCTGTTGCTTTCTAGAGTTGAAACATGGCCCCCTTTTACAATTACATCTTCACCAGCTTTCTGTTACTGATCATTTCTTTCACTACCTAAACTTGGCTGTTTTGAAATTTACTCTATAGACCAGGCTAGACTCAAACAACTACCAGCCTCTGCCTTCTAAGTGTTAGCATTATAGACATGTACCACCACATCTGGCTCTAAGTCTTTCTTTAATTCATTTTTACAAGTTGGAAATTTAGCTGGGTGAGATTTTGCCCTGAGGTTACCACTTCCTTTATTCCATTTCTGAGTCTGTTTACATCTATTTATCTTCTTAAATACTGGATTTAGCTCTATTCCACTTTCTGGTGCTCCTTTTCTCCTCAAATATTTTTCCTAACCCAGCTTTCTCCTTTTTATTATATTTCTTCCTTATAGTTAACACTAGTAACCACACAGCTATAATATATATCTATATACATATATATGTATATATATACATATATATAAAATGCTGTTTTGATAGTTCCTCGGTCTCAGGAATTAATTCAAAACTCTTCACTTTAGCCTCAGGCAAACTTTTTGGATAAAAACTAAAAGCAACCACATTCCTCACCAAAATATCACAACTATTTCTAGGCAATATACTATAATTCTTTTCCCCTGAAACCTCTTGAGCCAGGACCTGATAGTTAAAATTACTCTCAGCACCACTGATTTCCATGCACCTACTGGGATGGCCCATTAAGCAACTCTTAAAGTGTTCAACTGATATTCTAATCCATAGTCCCAAGGTCCATATTCCTTCAAACAAAAATATGGAGAGGCCCATCACGCCAACACCTCAGTCCCTGGTACCAAATTTGATCTTAGTTAGGGTTTCTGTTGCTTTGAAGAGACACAATGACCATGGCAACTCTCATAAAAGAAAACATTTAATTGTAGTGGCTTGCTTATGAACAGAGGTTTAATCCATTATCATCATGATGTGATATGGTGGCATGTAGGCAGACATAGTGTTAGAAAAGGAGCTGAAAGTTCTATATCTTGACTTGAAGGCAACTGGTAGTGGTCTGTCTTATTGGGTGTGGCTTGAACTGTATATGAGACCTCAAATCTTGCCACTTTAGTTACATACTTTCTCCAACAAGACCACACCTTCTAATAGTGCCACTCCCTTTGGGGGTCATTTTATTTCAAACCACCACAGTTGGTAATTGTATTGTTGATCAGAATTGGATTGGAATTGCTATTCTGGTGCTAATGTATGTGTAAAACAAGACAAAGAAAATTTAGATGATATGTAAATTCTGTCATTGATGATTTCAAACCCTGATCCTCAGCACTCTCCCCCCCCACACACACACACACTTTGAGATTTTGAGACAGGGTATAGTAGAATATTATTTTAAGATGTTGCATATGTGTTATGTACTTTTATGTTGCGTTTGTTTAACTCTGTGAAGCTGTGTTACTTATCCTATCTAAAACACTTAATTGGTCTACTAAAGAGCTGAAGAGCCAATAGCAAGGCAGGAAAAAGTATAGGAGGGGCTGGTAGTCAGAGAAAACAAATAGAAGAAGAAAATGAGAGATCAAGAAGCAAGACAGTTCAAGGAACAAAAAAAGAGGGACCAGCCACCTAGCCACACAGCAGCCATGGAATAAGAATAAAAGTAAGGGGCTGGAGAGATGGCTCAGCGGTTAAGAGCACCGTCTGCTCTTCCAGAGGACCTGGGTTCGATTCCCAGCACCCACATGGCAGCTCACAACTGTCTGTAGTTCCAGTTCCAGGCAAACACCAAGGCAAATAAATAAATAATAAATAAATAAAGTTTTTTTAAAAAAAAAAAAAAGAATAAAAGTAAGATTACAAAAGTGAGAGCAGAAAAAGCTCAGAGGCAAAAGGTAGATGGAGGGGCTGGAGAGATGGCTCAGCGGTTAAGAGCACCACACCGTCTGCTCTTCCAGAGGACCAGGGTTCGATTCCCAGCATCCACATGGCAGCTAACAACTGTCTGTAGTTCCAGTTCCAGGCAAACATCAAGGCAAATAAATAAATAAATAAAGTTTAAAAATTAAAAAAAAAAAAAGGTAGATGGAATAATTTACTAAGAAAAGCTGGCTAGAAATAAGCCAAGCTAAGGCTGGGTATTAATGAGAAAGAATAAGGCTCCATGGGATTTATTTGGGACCAACTCCAGGACATTGTGTAGTCTAGGTTAGCTTAAAGCCCTCCGAATAGCCAAGGCTTGTCTTAAACTCCTGATCTTCCTGTTTTCGCTGCTCCAGTAAAAAGATTACAGGCATGCACTACCAAGCTTGGCTGAGATCAGTGATTCTTAGCCTGGGGGTGGGGGGGAGAATGAGCTAAGAGGTAAAGACCTTAAAGAAGTTTAACATCAATATGAACTTAGGATATCCATTACTAAATCAGAAAGAAAAAAAAGGAAGAAGACAGGGAGAGAGGAGAGAAAATGTACTAACAGCCTATAATACACAGCTCTTTCCAGACACAAATAATACTAGTTTCCTGGCCTAGTTGGAAGAGGAAAGCATATGAAGACACAGATTTACCATTACAAAACTTTATCTAAGGGAAAGACCATTTGATGCCTGAGGGCAAGGGCTCAGGTCTAAGAAAAATCTAGGAAAAAACCTCAGGAATGCACCTGACAGCCAATAGATTCAAAACTTGGTTTCGCGCTGAAAGTTTAACCAATAGTTTCCAAGAATTACTCTCCCTTATACCACTTTACCCAATCCTGAAATGCCAAGATGTGTAATACCCCACTTACGCATGCTTTTCTTTAAAAACCCTTTCACCTCTGAGCTGGGGGCCGAATTCCCTCTGCTGCATTGGAACATAAGGTTTCTGGCTGGGTTCGAACTTGTCCAAAAGAATGAACTGACCCTTGTGTGTTTGCATCAAAATCCAGCTCTCTGGTGGGTTTTCTTTGTGTGTGTGGGGGGGGGGTGTTCCTCGACACAGGTACAACAAACGTAGTCCCATAATTCCAAGTACTTATGAAACTGAGTCAAGATCATAAGTAAAAGGCTATCCTGGGCTAGGGAGAGCGCTTAAGGTCAAGATTAGCTTGGACAATGTAATGAGATCCTGCCTCAAAATGAAAAGTAAAAAGAGGACTGCCTGTGGTAATACACACTTTTAATCCTAATCCTCTGGAGACAAAGGCAACTAGATTCTATGAATTTCAGACTAGCCTAGTCTACCTAGTGAATTCCAGTTTAGCCACGGGCTGCATACAAGACCTTGATGAAAAAAAGAAAGAAAGAAAGTTGACTCAATAGAACTCAGTAGTAGGGTACTTGCCTAACACCTAGGTTCAATCTTTTGTACTAAAAATAAAATAAGTGTAGAATAACAACAAAACCAAGACCAACCCAATGAGCATTCTTACCTGGTAGTCTTACAAAATCATTTCTTACTGAAAGGATCTAGAAATCCTTGGAGAATACTTGGCTACAGATCTTGAAAAGAAATAAGCCAAAAGCAAACTCAGAAAATCTTATTATAAAAAAAATATGGTTCAAGCAAATACTCATAGGTATTTGTCAAAAGGTCTTCATAGAGATCAGTGGTAGAGAGTTTACCTCTTAAGTATGAAGCTCTGGATTCCTTACCATTGGGGTAAAATGAAGGACCTGAGTCAATTTGAAGATACTGTCACTGGCTGTTAAGGTGAGCACAGGAATTACAATGGATCCAAACACAGCAGACAAGTATATCACATTCTTTATGTGCTCACAGTGATACTTTTATCTAAGAAAATGATCACCTGAACTGGATAGGTTGGTGGTTAGAAATTCTCTGACGCCCTCCTATAAGCTCTGTGGGTGCCTCCACTCACATGCATATAGGCACAGACATACACATAAATTTTTTTAAATAAAAAAAAAAAAACCAGGAAGTATTGGTGCACACCTTTGATCACAGCACTTGGAAGATAGAGATAGATGGACTTCTGTGAGTTTCAGGCCATCCTGGTCTACAAAGAGAGTTCCAGGATAGACAGGGCTCTTATACAGAGAAACCCTGTCTCAAAAACAAAACAAAACAAAACAAAAACAAAACAAAAACAACAAACCTGTAAAGAAAGAAAATAAACTCATTATTTTTAAATAACAGAATGTTAGCTCATCTAAATGATCACACTGGGTTAGAAATAATATGTCAACCTAAATTGAAAAATCAGTCAGCCAAATATTTTCTAAAAGATAATGATATTTATTTGGGAATAGCAGAGCACTGCCATAATTCATAGTGAACTATGGTAATATTCAAAGAGGTGGAGGCAAAGGGAATCTGCTAAAGATAAAAATGAGAAGAAGGCCTGGAATGGAAAGCCGGCTCAGTAGGTAAGAGCATTGACTCTGCTCTATAAGAGGACTGGGTTCAGTCTCCATCATCCATATGAAAGCTCACAACTGCCTTGAACTCCATTCTAGGGGATCCGAGCATGTGGCCCCACAAGCACTAGGCATGCACCTACATGCAGAAAGGCAAAATGCTTACATAAAGTTAAAAAAAATTAATGAGGATTAGGGGTTGGAGAGAATGCTCAGTAGTTAAGAACACTGGTTGCTCTTCCTGAGGACCAGAGTTCATTTCCTGGCATCTGCTTGATGCATCTGTAACACCAGGTCTAGGAGATCTGACATCCTCTTCTGAACTCCAAAGGTACCAGGCATACATGTGGTACACATAACGTACCGCAAACAAGGCACTCATACACATAAATTAATCTAAATATATAAGATAAATATATATTTTTGAAAAACTAAGAGCATCAGTATTTTTTTCATATTGTATCAGATATTTTGAAACAGTAATCTTTGGTCACAATATCTGGCAACAAAATTGAGGTAAATCTGACCCTGGGGATTTTCTGGGCAAGGGTCTTTGTAGGACTTTTTGTGGCCAGTGCAATGGCTCAGCGAAGTTAAGACACTTGCTACCTAAGCCTGACAACCTGAGTATTTGATCTGCAAAACGTATTTTGTAGGAGAGACTGGTTCCTGCTGGCTGTCCAGTGCTAGGTCTCCACATGTGTCCTGTGGTGTGCTCCATCCTCAAACACAAATAGGTAAATAAGTAAGTGTTTTTTAAAAAATCTTTTGAAAAGGTGTGGTAAGCTCTGGTGTGCTCATGGCTCTGGAAGACGTTTGTTCCAATGGCTCTGACTAAGCAATCAGATGTCAACAGCATTTTCATAGCCTCATCAGTTTTGTTCTTTTCCTTTTCTTTCTCTTCTTTTCCCAAATACATATCATTATTTCTTAGAAAGGTTAACACAAATAAGATCCATGTTGATCTGATAACTTTCTTTCATGAGCTAACTGGCCCTCAAATCTTCTCTTCCTCCCCACTCTCTTCCTCTTCCTGCTTCTCACCCACAAACACACAATACACATATAGACACACAGAGTCACCCTTTTCCCAAGCCACTGCGAGAAATTCCATTAAGAAGTTCTGGAAGTAATTTTATATTTGCACAAACCTAGAGTCAACCTGAAACTGAATTTTTTGTCTAGTATGAGTAAAGTGATTTTGATGTTGTTATTGTTGAATAAAGCTGTAAAGTTAATTTTATAATTTTTAAGCATATACATCTTTATTCAACAAATATTTATTGAATAAATGTCCTGCCTAAGCATACAGACCAAAATATATATCTCCCAGAAGAATATAATCATTATTCTTTTATTGTCAAATTCTGATTCAGTTGGAATTATTTTTTTTATATAAACATACACTTCAAATGTACCCACATATATAATCAGGCATGTAAGAATAATTTTGCATGAGGCTGAGGGATGGTTTGGTGGTTAAAAGCAAGAACTACTCTTGCAGAGGAATCAGGTTCCACCCAAGTACCCATGCCAAGTGGCTCAGAACCCCTTGGGGACTCAAGCTCTGGGGGATCTGATGCTCTCTTCTGGCTTCCAAGGGCACTTGTACTCATGTGCACATACCTACAACACAGATAACTTTAAAAATCAAAAATAAATTTAAAGAAAAAGAATAATAATATGAACCATAAAAGAAACAAAACAGTGTATGTACAAGATCTAAGAATGACACTGAGGACATTCTTTTGTATTTCGTTCATATTCATTTATATTTTAAAAGATAGGACAAATGTAAAAACTATAAAAACTCCAGATATAATCTGATGTAAAAGTTTAATAAAATTTTGCTACTTTTTTTGTTCGTTTTTAGAGGACAAAATCTCACTATAGTCCCTAGAGAGATGGAACTCACCATGTAGAGCAGGCTGGGCTTGAACTCACAGAAATCTACCTTCCTCTGCCTCTGGAGTGTTGGCATAAAGGGTGGGCCATCAAGCACAGTCTAAATGTCTGACCTATTACTCTGCTTTTTTAAGTTTTTTAAAAATATAAGATGATGCTTATATCTTTACAAAGAGAAAGAGTTCTTTAATATGGAAATACAATACAGTCACTGGTTCATAGACCCTCTGGCCTCCAAGGAATGTCACAAATCTGTGCCTCTCTCTCTCAGCTCAGGATTTTGAATATAAATATATGATATGCAATTGAGCCCAAGATATTTTTGGAACACTATAAACATGTATAATTTCTAAGTCCAGGATCGGGTCAGTGTTCAGATGGGTGTGTAAGACAATGTAATAACACAGATGCTGTTTTATGACTTCAGCTTCAATGTCTTTCATAACTGAGTGAATTGTCACACTCTATTATGTGATACACAGATCCAGATCCACTGGCTTATAGCTGTCGTGGCATTTGTCTAAAATTGTCTTTGAAAATGAAAATTTGGGCTAAATATAAAGGAGGCAACCTGTCAGTAAGAGATGTTCAACCCAAAACCTCCCAGAGGGGAATGGTAAGAACTCCATTTTAAAATCATTTAAATCAAGAGGGTAGGAGGTTCCAGCCTGTAAAATTTTACAGTCAATAAATGGGATTTAAAGTTAGGGTTTATTTACACATATTTGTTTGGTTGTGTGTGTGTGTGTGTGTATGTGTGTGTATGTGTTGTGTATGTGTTGTGTATGTGTTGTGTATTTGTAGACACACCACAGCATATGCTTGGAGGTCAGGGGACAGTTGGCAGGCTTTGTCTGTGGAGTCAGCTTCCTCCTTCCGGCATGAGGATTCTGGGAATTGAGCTCACGTCATCAACCTGGGCAGGAAGCTCTCTTACCTACTAAACCCATCACTAATCTGAAAGTCAGATATTGAAATAAAATTTTATTTATAGAAAGAGTCTGGGACCAGTGAGATGTCTTAGCAGGCAAAGTGCTTGTCGCACAAGTCAAAAGACCTGAGTTCAATCCCTGGAATCTACCAAAAGGAGAAAAGGAAGCACTGCATAGCCCTCCTTACTTTGAGCGGATTGCCAGCATGAAGCCACAGAGGACTAAATCCTAAATCCTATTCAAAGGTGGGAGGTGGGGGGGTGGCTAGGCAAGAAAAATGGGTCCCTTGTTCTCTAAGACAGAAGTCCATGACATGCAATTCTGATTTATGACATTCTCGACTTTTCCTCTCCAATGAATTCTACAGAACACTGTGCTTTTCATGAAATGCTCCAAAGCTGGCAGCTAGTTACATTAAACATAATTTGAGCCTAACATAGTAACATACACCTGTAATCTCAGCGTTTGGGAGGCAGAGGCACAGGATCACTTCAATATCAAGGTCAGCCTGAGCTATGTGGTGAGTTCTGATAGTTTAGATAACAGAGAGAGACCGTGTTTTCTAAATTTGAGCAAACAAACTAGCGAATCTTGGACTGAATGAATTCCTTGTATTCTCCACTGCCTTAATACTTCTTATATTTATGGTTGTGAGCCTAGCCTTTAACGGCTGAGCCATCTCTCCAGCCCTTTTATACTTCTTAAAAGGGATTTTTCCTAAGAAGTGTCAGGGGTGTGAAAAGCCTTTCTGGAATGTACCCCACCCTCATCCTCTTCTTCTTTCCTTTCTTTTCTCCCTTCCTCCTTTTTTGAGGAAACAAAATCTGGCACCTTGTGCTCCTTGCTTAAGTGCAGAGGCTAAGGACATGCACCTCTGCATTGGGACCCCTTTCCTCATTTTTGCTTTCTACCATCTGTAAAATTTCCAGTTCCTTTAAGCTGTTTTCAGATTGAGGTTTAATTATATTCTAGATTGCTTTTCTCTGGTCCTTCTTTTGTTAGAATTTATCACACACACACACACACACACACACACACACACACACACACACACACCTTTTCCTTAAAGCCTAAGATCTAAGATATCCAAAGTAAATTTGGGAAAATCTTGTGTTTTTAATAAAGTCTCCACTTTTTCCAGCACGTTTGTCTTACTTTGAATTAATAAAGTTTTGGTAGTTGTTCAAATAGATTAAATGTCACACTTTAAATAGAAAGAGAAGGCTCTATCTAAGTGACCTATTTTTCATCTGTGGTTTGGAAAAAGGCAAGATTAGCATGGATATTGCATTTTCAAGGACCTTACCACTATTAAATAGACTGTTAAGTGCATTTTATGGCTGGAGAGCCTGTTCCCAGCTCAGTCTCCAAGACGTGTTTAAGTTCACCTCCACCTGCTACATTGAACATTCACTGACTAAAACCCTGCAGTGGAACATCTATGCTCTGTATCTTTTAAGTACATAACTCTAAATATTTTAGGATGAGTAAATGCAACTCCATAAAAGTCCAGAGAACATGTTGTCCCGCCAGAAAGACACACTGTGTTGGTATCCCTCAGAGACTGCACACCCTTTGCTTCATTAGCTCCTGTGTCTTAAGTGCCAGACACTGGAAAAACAATAATCACTCATAAAATGAGATTACAAATCCTATTTAAGCCAAAGAAAGCGTCAGGAACTGGTTAAAGCTCCATCCCCAAATCAATTCGATTTATTCTCAGGGTTCAGGGACTGTGACAGGGCTTTATATACCTGTGCTCCAAACAGAGAAGAGTTGATGATATATAGTACCTTGTGTTTTAACAAAAAAATTAGGCTGACTGGTTTAAACAACAAAAAAAATGTATACAGAGAGCTCAATTTGGTGGCCTATGCAATCTCAGCTCCTGGGAGATGGAGGCAAAAGCATCTGTGCAAGGTTGAGACTAACTGGGACCTCCTTATAGTGAGACTTTTTCTCAAAATTAAATAAACAAACAAAAATCCTTGTAGTAGCTAGTTTTGTGTGTCACCAGAGAGAAAGAAGCCTCACTTGAGGAAATGCCTCCTTGAGACCTAGCAGTAAGACATTTTTTCCATTAGTGATCAATGGGGGAGAGCCTAGCCCATGGTGGATGATGCCATCCCTGGACTGCTGGTCCTGGGTTCTATGAGAAAGCAGGCTGAGCAAATTGTGAGGAACAAGCCAGTAAGTAGCATCCCTCCATGGCTTCTGCATCAGCTTTTACCTCCAAGTTCCTGCCCTGTCTTGTTCCTCCAAGTCCTGTCCTGACTTCCTCCAGTGAAGCTGAAAGTATAAGTCCAATAAACCCTTTCCTCCCCAATGCGCTTTTTGGTCACAGTATTTCTTTTCAGGAATGGAAACCCTAAGATGACCATGACATTAAAAACTAAAACACAATCACCCACCCAAAAGATCACCCACCTAGTCATTTGTGGTTTTGTTTGCTTGCTTGCTTAAGATAGAGTCTCACTTCTTAGCTGAGGCTAAATTTAAACTCTATGTATAGTCCAAACTGACCTCAAACTTACAGAGATCCTGCCTTAGCAGCACCCCCATCCCCTCCGCCCCCACCCCCAGTGTTGAGAACCAACATATGCTCTCTCAGTTTGCCTTTCTTTATTTAGGTAGTTTTGAACACAAAAGAAACTGTCAACAGATGAAAACAAAGGTTAAAAAGAAATGATGCTTGATAAATTTAATGCTTTTCTGTCCCCTCCCCATCATAGAGGTAACTCTTGTTAGAGACTTTTCTTAGGGAAACTACCTACTGGTCTGCTTTTAATTCACCAGCATGTCAGAAGTTTGGTTAGATGCTGTCTCTAATTTACTTCAGATACCAACGCAGAGTACCAGTGAAAGGGATTCTTCAGTTCACAGGGAGTGAAGAAGAGGAAAGGAACCTCTGCCTGTGGATTCATGTACCCTAACACTCAAGTTTTTCAAGTCTTCCCTTTAGTTTTCTGTGATTCCACCCTAGCGGCCACTCCAAATACAGGAAGGTCTTTCTGAGGTCTTCCTAGTTGCTGAAATAATGATCCTACATTGAGGTGTGTGCTGTGGGGGAGGGCCCTGCCTTGTCCAGTTGGCCTTGCTACAGTCTCTTTTATTCTCTCATTCTGAAGGGTTAGAAGTTAGTCTAGGGGAGGAGGTTGGACTTCCTGAGACACCAGCTTCTTGTTTCCAGAAAACATTTGGAAGAGAAATATTGGGAAGGCATGGGGGGGATTACTGAAACAGACCCAGTACGGGAGGGAGAGGACCCAGGGGCCCTTTCCCCAAGCTAGCATTCAGTTAGAAGACTTCCAGCCTTGACTTCCCTCATCCCAAACATAGAAAGCTGTTATGTCCCTAGCTCATGGGTTTTTTTTGTTTTTTTTTTAAACTTTATTTATTTATTTATTTGCCTTGGTGTTTTGCCTGGAACTGGAACTATAGACAGTTGTTAGCTGCCATGTGGGTGCTGGGAATTGAACCCAGGTCCTCTGGAAGAGCAGAGGAGGATCTTAACCACTGAGCCATCTCTCCAGCCCCGCTCATGGTTTTATCTTATATCTTTCTTGGTGGTCAGTTTTTTCTTGTACCAGGGAACACTAGACTGATGTCTTTCTGTACTCTATGAATATACTTTATTACCATTTGCTTGATAAAAAAAGCTGTTTTGGTTCATGGCAAGGTAGCTTAGAGGTAGGTAGGTAATCCAAACATAGATAAAGGAGAAGTTTCAGGCTGCCACCCAGAAAGTAAGATGTAATGGAACACAGGTAAAGCCACAAGCCACGTGGCAGTACACCAGATTAATAAAAGAAATGGGTTGAGTTAAGTTATAAGAGCTAGTTAATAATGAGCCTGGGCCATAAGCCAAACAGTTTGTAATTAATATAAGCCTCTGAGAAATTATTTTATAGACAGCTATGCAACTGAAGGTAGAAGAGATTTGTCCAGACAAGTCAGAAGAAAACTTCAGGCTACACTAGATAACCACCGTCACATCACCACCACCACATTTCATTTCTTGGGATCTATCATCAGGGATTTGAGAAAACCTCTACTCAAGGTCATGTATACCTAGCTGAAAGAGAAGAGACAGGTTGAGAAATGGCTGGGACCCATCCAGTGCTTCAAGGGCTCTTTCCAATGAGGGGGACATTCTGGCCTTGACCAGCATGGTGAGAACCCAGTCAAGTACACAGCTCCATGGTTTTCTTTAGCTGGACTGTCTGACTTTGCAAACACTCTCTCCACTCATGCCCCTTCCCTTATCCCAGGTTCCCCCTGGCCCATGTGTGTGCAGAACCTTCTGTTGGCCTTGCAGTGGACACTGGGTTCAAGAGGTCCCCAGGTAGATGGGGAAGCTAAGAAGAAAATGACCAGAGCCCTGTCTGGCTGTGGGTGGGGTTATCAGTGGTGCTGTGGGTGGGGCTCAGGAGTTGAAGGTTTCTTTTCTTTTTGACTTTCCTTTTATCTATTCTTTGTGCCTTTTGAAAGTTTCTTAAAGACACAAAAGGCCCTGGATTTTATCCCTCTACCGAACTTGAAGCAGTCCATAGCCAGAGTGTTAGATAAACTGCTGCCAGTTAAAGCTAGAGGCAAGGACCAACTTGCTTGAGGGATGCTGGAGTTAGGGTTCCGTTGGCTCAGCACCTCCCAATCTATTTCTCTCTATTCTCCCCTCCTTGCTCGCTGCTTTTGCTTCTACTCCATCAAGCTTTTCTCACTTTCCAGTTGCTATGACATAAAGGACAAGGGAAAGAGGGTTTCATGCCCTCTGGGTTATGGGTGAATTATTCATTCCAAGTCCTTATCTTGCTGGAGGTGTGGTTTTGGTTTTGGTTTTTTGTTTGTTTGAGTGACAGACCTTATAAAATTAGAAATTTGTTAAGGTTACAAGGTACTAAAGAGTCACATCTCACATTTCCTTTTTTTTATAGTCACTAATGAGAAATAGGATACAAGTACCTGTGCCTGTCTCACAAAGAAGATCTTGAAGATGGTCCAATAAAACTCCTTTTGGCTCATAGTATGTAGTTATCAGTAAAGGCTTTCCTAGTCTGCACCCTTACCCACTGGGATCTCTTCAATCCATAGGCCTTAAGAAAGATCCACATGGCATTTTTCTACATACTGGTCTGGCCTAAGTGCATCTTCAGAGATGTAAGCACATTCTGGCATAGGTTGACAGTCAGACAGGTTTCTTGCTTGGTGAAGCTTGAGAAGCTATTATTGCTGCAGGTCCTTGGGCTGTCAAAGAATTTCACAGCTTCTTCCAAGTGTTGTCAATATGGGAAGCAGTTTCAGGGGAACCCCAGAAGCAACAGAGGTGTGCAATAGGTATAGCAGGAACAATTCACTGCTGTAGGGTCAAAACAAGAAGGATGTGAAGTCAGACTGATGTGTTCTGAGCACCTGAGATAATCTCCTTCTAGGCTCTGGCTTCCCACAGTTAAAGCAGAGAGTTAAATCCAGTTTCATTGCTTCTGGGGTACCACTCCTTTTGACTGGTCATGATGTCCAGGTCATAGTCAAAGGATGTAGAATGCTATTGTCCTAGTGGCCAAGAGTGTTCTTGTAGACATACCATGGTCCCTTCAGTCCTAATGACCTTTAAGACTATAACCACTTTTCCTCTCAATTACATACCTGTTACCCCATCAGGAACGGCTTTAGACCTCTCCTATTAAGAAGACCTCCCACTCTGTGACTGCTTAATATATTGGAAGTGCTGCCTCCTTGAGTTCTTCACCTCATGCAGTGAGATAAAAGTGGTTATAAAAAGCCAGTTTCTGTTGAAAAATGAGCAGAGTAGCAATGGTGTGAATGCAGGCCCAGCAAGCGTATGAAATCTTGCTAGCCAAGTCTAAAAAGACCCATTAACTGTATGTAGACTCTGGGCCAAGCCACAAATATGAAGCTTGCATAAGCAGAAGTCATATCCCACAAAGGTCTCCAACCTGATCTCTGGGTATCAAATAGGAATGTGATGGGTACCAGAGGCATACCTATAAAGGAGAACCAAGCCTATCTATCAGCTGTAGCTAATGATGGACTAGTAGACCTGGATTTGTAAAAATTCAGAAGGAAGTCTGAAACTCCATTGAAGACTTTATCAGAATGTTTCCATCATCTAGGTCGCTTGGGGCTAAACAATCAGCTGTGATTAACAAAAATAAATTAATAACAACAACGGCAGCAACAACAACAAAAACACAACCACTGATGTGAAACCCTTGCTTTACTGAAAAATTAACACTAGTTAGCTGGGTATGCTGGCTAGTTTTTGTTATTATGTTTATTTGATTGGTTTTTATTTGCTTGTATGTCAACTTGATATAACCCAGATCTATCTAGGAATTGGATTCTCAACTAAGAAAATGACACACCCCCACATACACACACAGGTATCAGATTGGCCCATAGACATGTTTATGGGGTATTTTCTTGACTGGTGATTGATGTGAGAGAGCCCTGTTCACTGTATGCAGTGCCACCCCTGGGCTAGTGGTCCTGGGTGCTATAAGAAAGAAGGCTGAGTAAGCCACCAGGAACAGGCCAGCAAGCAGCATTCTACCACGGCGTATATTTTACAATAAGATATAAGATAAAATTTCTCCATAAGTTGTTTATGGTCTCGGTATTTTATCATAGCAATAGAAACTCTAAGACACAGGGTCTGAGAAATAAACTGTGATTAAGAAGAGTCCTGTAACATTGAGGTGAATCTTCTGGACATATTTCCTGAGGATCAGCCCACAGAAGCTGTAGTAGAGAGAGGGTGAAAGTCACATCTCATGCTGGCAGCTGAACTTGGTGATGCATAAGAGTCTCTCACATGGTGCTTGTTTGAGTGGCACAAAAACTGCAAGAAATGTCCACCAAGGACAGCAGCAACTGTAGAGTGGAGCCAACCTGGGTATATGAAATGAGCTATACGTGCTAAGGAGGGCAAAGCCAGGGAAATTAAGCTGTCCAGGCCCTTTGGATCCCAGAAAATCATGAGTGAGTCCCAGATATTGAACACTGAGTTCTGATTATAATTGTGCCCTGATTCTTCACTTTTGGAATTAGGAAGTTGGTTCTCTGAGATTTTAGCAAAGAACTAACAGTTGGAGGATTCCTGGATTGGTGGGTGGATCTGTCCTAGAATGAGGCAAATAAATCTTGGCCACCTAAGCTTTGCCTAACATACCCTTGGCAATTTGTACAAAAAGTGAAGAATCTGGTGTGGTGATATATTTTATATTTAATAAAATCAGCCTGGAATATCAGAAGACAGAATCACTCATACATACTCAAGCATTGAGGGTCAGAGAGTGGTAACTCATGCCTTTAACCCCAGCATGGGAATGACCAAGTGGTGACCTACTCCTTTAATCCTATAACTCCAGAGACTGAGATCTTTCTGTGTTTCTGTGAGTTCAAGGCCTAGCTATCAATCAGTAGTAGTTCACACCTTTAATTCTAATTTTAGGATTTTGATGCTGAGTTGAACCCAGAAGTGAAACAACTGAGCAAAGAAGATATTTAAGGCAGGCATAGACAGACATTGAGGTATTCTGTAGAAGGGATGAGCCAGGCTGAGGAAGCTGAAAGATAGCTTTTACCCTGAGAAGTTGACTGGGTGAGAATTGACTATGGTCTTTTTCTTCTCTCTGATACTCCAGCTTTTCCCCAATATTTGGCTCTGAGTTTTCCTTAAATACCAACTAGAATTTTGTGTTTTGGTTTTTTCTTTTAGATTTATTTATTTATTACATTATACAGAAGAGGACACCAGATGTCATCATAGATGGTTGTAAGCCACCATGTGGTTGCTGAGAATTGAACTTAGGACCTCTGGAAGAACAACCAGTGCTCTTAACCTCTGAGCCATCTCTCCAGCCCTAGAATCTGTGTTTTAATCTGGAACCTCCTTGCCTCTGTCTCTAGCCTTGTGACTGATCATTGGATCATGTGAGATTGAAGTGGAGAAGCACCCATCACATAGTATGTGCTCAGTGAACTTGGCAAATTTGACTTTTGGTGCCTCTCAGAGTTTGTGTGATTATCAAATGCTGGAGGAGGAAATTAAGCTACAGGTAGGTTTGGAATCACTCCTTAGTCTGACCTCTCCCTGCTCCAGACCACACTAGCTGCTTCTTGTGGACAGACTGGAAGTGCCCATCCAGGTGGACTAGAGAATAAGCATAGAGAAAGGGGTTCTTGACCCAAGACTTCTCCATATTCCTCCATCTCACTGCAGAGGGGACAAACCCATTTAAAGATTTCTCAAAAGCCACCGCTCAGCTGCTTGATAATTTGGTAGAATTATGTCCCAGAAACTCAAAAAGACAAAAAACCAAAAATCTGATTTTCTTTTGTCAGGAGACATGGCCAAATATCCAGTGGGATGTTTTTTTTCTGCAGAAACTCAAACCCACTTTTATTCACAAAATCAAATTCTTAACAGAGCCTAAAGAAAAACAGGGCATTAAGGTTTCTCAAGCTATCTGACTCTATCGCAGGTGCACACACAAGCTCATTGAAGACACAAGCATCCAAGCCCTTGGTCAACCCAAGTCTAGACAGAGTCTCATGTTGGACATTGGTTAGGTGGCTATTACTGTCAGTTTGATCATGGTTGCTCATTGCCTCTTACCTACTAACTTATAAAGTTCAAAGTCTAAAAGAAAAGATTGTCAATGCCTGTTCTTAATCAATAAAACTCATTTGAACAGTTTATAAGGAGGGCAGGTGCTTTGGGTCTGGTAACTTATCATTGGACTTAATGGTGAGTCTCCTGTTCAGTAGAGATCACTGGCATCAGTTTTTCAGGGGAATAGATGTCTCCTGTGGGTGTGTTCAGTTGTCACCTGCCCTTTGAGATTACTGAGAAGCTGGCTCTGGCCGTGGAGTTTGGCCCTCCCACTTCAGACCTAAGCATGTGTTGTCCTGAAATGTCCTTCAAAGTCATCTTTCCTGAATCAGCCCGGCCCTCACTCTGAGACCCTGAGAGAGAAGAATAACAAACCAGCCAATGAGTGAAGGCCTGTGGCTGTCATTTGTCTCCAGGCTCTATCTGTACCAGCTACTTACACACTCATTCCCAACCAAAGGCTCAGCTGTAGTAAATCCCTCTGAGTGCCGTGAGAAGACTGTCTCGTGTTCTCTGTGAGGTTTTCCTGAGAGCCTACCAAGCCCAGGAGTTTGACAGGGAGCACTGGTTTTTTATTTTTAACTAAGCTGCTGTTTTGCAGCCCTATCATCCAAGCCAAACCACTGCCGTGACATCAGCTGGACTGGCCTGGAAAGGATCATCGAAGCCGGGCTTGTGGATTCTTCAGTTGCTAACGCTATTATATCTTATAGGTATATGAAGATGAAATTTCATTTCCAGATGAAAAAGAAAATGGAAAGCTTAACCAAGTTATAAGGGCCTGAGCAAGATATGAAAAACATCAAAGTCTCATGCACTGATGTTAAACCTCTGCTTAAATCCGTGGTTATTGATTTATTGGCCTATTCTCTGTGACAAAGACTGACTTAAAGAACGAAAATGTATGTCTAATAAATGTTTGTTTGTTTTCTCAAATTTTACCTAAATATTATATAGTAAAGTACCAGACCAGTTTAAATGACCTTCTGGATGTTCAGTAACCGTACATAAAGGCTATACTGGCGTGGTCAGAGGGGTTAAAAAGGAGAATTTTCTTCCTCTTGTCCTCCAAGGTCAAGTAAGTCTAAGACACTGGGGGACGGCTCTCATGTTCTGTAGGTGTGCAGACTCACCCGTTCTCCTGCTTGGGGAGGACATGGAGAAGCCATCTAGCGAGTCCATAGAAAGGAGAGTCAACATCCTCCCTGCCTCCACGTGAAGAGAGGCCACTTTTGACTTCTCTTCACATAAATGGAACAACTAGTAACAAGAAAACCAGAGAAGCAGAGATTCTTCTCCAGTCCAAGTGACCCCTGAGCTCCAGATCCTCAACTAGCCCTGAGAGTAAAAAATAACAAAGAGGATTAGTTGTGACCACCTGCAGGTGCTTAAACACCCAGCAGGGATGTTCAGAATAAAACCATTGGTGTGTTTCTTTAACAGCTTGAGGATTCATAGTCCTCAGGCATTAGATTTAAAACTCTATGAGATGTTGTTTAGACAACTATTTTGTTTCATTAATTATTTGCCTCTTGATAAGAAAAATGCTGTGCAGATATATTGACTCAATTCAACACTGAATTCCCTACCTGCCATCAAAAAAGAAAGAAAGAGAGAGAGAGAGAAAGAGAGAGAGAGGAAGGAGGGAGGGAGGAAGAGAGGGAGGGAGGAAGGAAGGAAGGAAGGAAGGAAGGAAGGAAGGAAGGAAGGAAGGAAGGAAGGGGCGGGCAGGTCCACTGTTGTCTTTAAATGACTGTTAGTTAAGGTTGCTCTCTCCCCATCTCAGGGTGTTGGAACTGCTGACACTTAAGTTACAGATGGCTGTGGCCACCACGTGGGGTCTGGGAATTGAAACAGCCCTCTGGGAGAGCAGCAAAATTTTCTTAACTTCTTAGGCCCTATGCTTTTTATTTAGAGGAAGGGAAGGTCTCTCCAAATAAGTTGCCCTGACTGTTCTTGAATTTTCTCAGTAGTCCAGGTAGGCCCAGTCCCCTCCCCTTTTTCTAATTACTGGCACTGAACCCAGGGCCTCACAGCTGCTAACCATTCTGTCTTCAACTCAAGTCGATTTTTAAGCTTCTGAATAGGAAAAAAAAAAAGTGTGTCATAATAGTTTCAATACTTCATAAAAAAAATCTTAACAATTTTAAGCACTGTATTTTTAATTAGTAGGTTCACAATAAATAATAGTTGAGTTAAATTAAGACTTCATTGACCTCGGTCCTTTGGAAGACCAGCAAATGCTCTTAGGCACTAGGTCAAAGGTCTCTCAACCTGTACTGTTCTACCCACTCAACTCAAGACCATCTGAAAAGACAAATATTTAAAAATTCATAACAGTAGCAAAAATTACAGTTATGAAGTAGCAAGACAATAATTTTATGGTTGGGGGGTCATCACAGCATGAGGAACTGTATTAAAGGGTCACAGCATCAGGAAGGGTGAGGACCGTGCTCTGGCCCTCCAGCCCTCTGCCTTCCTTTTCAAAGCTAGTTGCTCAGTGTGTCCAAATCCACTCCTCCCCCACTGTTCTACCCAGACCCCTGTTGACACATCTCCTCTTTCTTGTCCTGTTGCCTCTCTCCTAAGGGTCCTTTGTCCTTACTTTGGACCCATCTGACATTCCAGGGTTATCTCCTTTTCTCCAGATGCTTAATTAAACCTGTCTCAAAAGTCTTTTCTATCAGACTGTAGATGCAGCTCTTTGGTAGAGGGCTTAGTTCAGTAAGAAGGAGGCCCTGGGTTTGACTCCACAGAACCACATACATGAGATCTGGTAGAGGACATTTGTAACCTGAGCACCCTGGAGGTAGAAGCAGAAAGATCAGGAGACTAAGGGCATCTGTGGCAAGTTCAAGATCAGCATGAACTACAGCAGACCTGTAAAGTTCTTTTTGCTGTGTAACATATTTGCAAATTCTGAGAATTAGACTGTGAACATCTTTAAGCGCCCATTACCCTATCTTCCATTTTCTGTATGTATATATGCATAATGGGACTGGACAGAGACGGCTCAGTGATTAGAACATCTGAGTTCAATTCCCAGAACTGACATCAGGTGGCTGACAAACCTCTGCTACTCCAGCTTCCTAGGATCTAGAGCCTTCTCAGGCATCTGCAATCAAATCATGTGCAAACACACACACACACACACACACACACACACACACACACACACACACACACACAATTTAAAGATAATAAAAACACATTTCCAGAGACTGTATAATAAAATTTGGGCCAGTTCTCTCTCCTACTCCTCCTCCCTCTCTCTCTCTCTTTTCTCTCTTCCCCTCCCCCACTAGTTCCCCAATAAACTCAACATGGCCTCCTGGGAAAAATCAAATTAAAGAAAATCTGGACCAGCATGTCAGTCAGTCAAGGTGCTTGCTGCCAAGCCTGACAACCTGAGTTCAATTCCGAGAACCCATAAGATAGAAGATGAAAACCTTCTTCCTAAGATTGTCCTCTGACCTCTGTATGCTCACCAAGGGAAGATTGTGCATGTACAAACACACACACACTGAATACATAAACTATATATACCACACACACACATACACTGAATACATAAACACACATACACACCACACACACACATATGTTGTATGAAGTTTCTGGCCTGAGCGGCCTGGGGTCCAGACTCACAGACCCACAGACCTGCTGAAACACACAGATGCTGATATTAATTTTATACTGATTGACCTAGGGCCCAAGCATATAACTTGCTAACTCTTTACTCTTAAACTAGCCCATTATACTTCTCTTATTCATCCATGCGGCTTGGTACCTTTTCTTAGAGTAGCATTTCAACTTCTTTCCTCTGCGTCTCCTGGCATCTCCGTGGCATCTCTGCTCTGCTCATCCTCATCCTGTTCCCAGAGTTTTCTTAGTCTGGTAGCCCCAACCACACTTTCTGTCTGCCTCTGGCCAATCAGCTTTTTATTAAACCAGAAGGAGGAACAAATATTTGCAGCATACCAACATAATTCCAATACACACATACATATACTAAATACATGCATACATGCTGAACACATACATAAATAAAGATACATCTGTTTTAAGAATTATTATTTCAGGCAGTGGTAGCACACATCTTAAATCTCAGAACTCGGAAGGCAGAGACAGGTGGATCTCTGTGAGTTCAAGGCCAGTTTGGTCTGCAGAGCTAGTTCCAGGACAGCCAGGGCTACACAGAGAAACCCTGTATCAAAAACAAAAACAAAATGGCTCAGTGATTAAAAGCATTTGTGGCCAAGGCTAATGACATGAGTTCCATCTCCAAAATCTACACAATAAAAAGAGTGACTTTTGAGAGTTCAATTTTGACCTCTGTACCACATGCATTCACACACACACTAAGTATGCACACATATACACAAATAAATAAAAGATAACTTTAAAAACTTAAAATGGAAAGAAAAAGAAAATCTGAAGATGAGAAGGCAGAAAGATGGGAAAGTTTGGATGACGTTGTGAGGCGCTGGTCCCATCTCCCCAAGGCCTGCTTCCACACAATTAAATGTTGTTACTGTGAGTCACAATTCATCAGACTCGAAGCAGAATACACCCTGGCATATATCACTGTGAGGGATTCTAAAGTGCTGGGTCACATGAGATAGTCTCTGGGCCTGTGCTACATATGCTGTGTTCATGTTGAATTTCCCTAAAAGTACCACATGGTCCAGCCATTGACTGCTCTATGTCCCCTCCATTCTCCCAGCTAGCTCCTGCTCATCACTTCCATCTACATGCCTCTCCTTGCCTGCCTGGAAGTGCACCTCTGCTGGCTAACCTCTGCTTGTGTGTCCTATTAGCCCTCTACAGACTCAGTGATGACAAAGGCCATGCCTGCCTTTCTCTTTGCTAATCCATGCTAAAGGACACTCTCAGGGATTAGTCCCCCCATGCTCAGGTCACCTTTCTTGCTCTTGGCTTTTTTATCTGGGCAGATTCCTCCCTCATGGAACCAGATGGCTACCAGTGGCTTCAGGCTCACCTTTTACCAACTTGGCAGCATTGATGGAAAGAGTGTCCCTCTTACATTAGGTCCATAAAAAGACCTGGCCTGGTCTCATTGGCTGAAGCCGAGCTAAGCATGGGCTGCACAGCAACTGCTTTTTTTTTTTTTTTTTTTTTTTTTTTTTTTGAGACAGGGTCTTGTTAAGTAACCCAAGCTGGCTTAGTATGTGGTCACTATGTAGCTTCCAACTCTTGGCAGTCTTTTTACATATGAATACAGGATTGGGCCAGTTTGTCACGTTGTTTTTCCTTTGTGGCACTGAAATTGAGTCCAGGACCCCATGAATATGCTCTACCACTGAACTATACTTCCAGCCTCACCACCAGTAGTAATTTCTGGAGCAAAGATGTAGGTAGGGTCAGTCTTATAAGTAGCATTGAGGATGAGGAGGAAGGGAAGGCTTTGCAAGGAAACTGAGGCTTCCAAAGTTAAAAAATTTAAACGGGCAACAGGAACTAGATAGTAAAGCAGTACTTCGGTATCAGAGATGAAGGGTTACAAACAAACAACTGCCTTTTCTTCAGACAAGGTCTTACATGGTCAGCAATTGCTTTACTGTCTTTCCTGGACAACAGAAGGAGCTCAAGGCCTGCTGGCCAACTGAGCAATACCTTGTCTCCAAACAAGAATTGTAAAAAGGGCTGGATAGAGCAACTGCCCATCATGTACCAATCTCTAGGTGCAATCTCTACTGTAGCAAACTGAGACAGGTTCCTGGAAGATGAAAGAGGAAAGCTGATCTGTGGGCACGAAGTTACGATCAGGTAGGACTAAGAATTTGATGAATTCAGTAAGGTAACAATAGACAATGAGCTCATGCTATAAACTTCAGCAAGCTGAAGAAAGGACTGTGGATGCTTTCACCATAGAGAATGCATTTAAGGAGTTAGTTATGTTCAACTTGGCAAACATTACCTGTATCACAACATCACACGGCATTCACCAATATATATCGTTTTATGCGTCTATGTTCCAGTTAAAGATAAATTTAAATACCGAAACTATGATATGCTCGGCATAAGAATGAGAAAGCTGAAAGACAATGCAAGAGGAGACAGGGCTGTCCCTAGAGGCTTGATGGGCCAGGGCCATCCCAAGGGATGCTCAAAACCCAGGTTGAATACTTTAAATCAAGTTGAAATGGGTACCAATGATAGATAAAGAGAAAATATATGTGGAGAAAAAAAAGAGATACCCCTATATTTTTTATAAGTAGAGGGGAAATTTGGGGCTAAGCTTGGTGGTTTGAACCTGTAATCCCATCACTTGTGAATCTGAAGCAGACACATGTTTTTTAATTTGTGTGAGTATGATGTGAGCATATGAATACGAACAACGTAAGCCCGGGTGAATGTGTAGAAGACAGAGAACAACTCTGAGGAGTTGGGTTTTTTTCTTCTGCTGTGAGTTTCAGAGATCAAACTCAGGTTGCCAGGGTTGGCATCGAGTACCAAGCTTTACTTTCTGAGCTACACACCCAGTCCAGCCTGGGATTTTAAGGCCATCCTGGGATGCTGTGCTACTCAATTTTTATTATCAACTTGACAAAACCCATTGTCCCCTCAGAAGAGGGAATCTCAATTTAGGGATCTAGATCAGAATGCCCCGTGAGGCATTCTGCTAACAGGAGGTACCATCCCTAAGCAGGTATGCCTGGACAGTGTAAGGAGCTAGCTGAGTAAACAGTAAGCAGTGTTCCTCCGTGGTTTTTGCCTCCAGCTTCCTGCCTGTACTTCCTGCCCTGACTTCCCTAATGGTGGATTATAAATGGAATTCTGGAAGTGTAAGCCACACAAACCCTTTCCTCCCCAGCTGTTTGTGGTCTGAGTGTTTTATCAGAGCAACAGAGAGAAACTAAAAATGCTACATAGCAAGTTCAAGGAGAGACACATTATCTATTTCATGTTTGGCACAAATAAGCCCCATCTTCCCTCTCTGCCCCTCTTCCCATCCCATAGTTGCTAGATCATAGAACACAGAGATATTGGATGATGCCTAGCCAACCTCTCCCGAATCCAGAGGCAGCCGAGGCTCCTTACTTCACCCACAGGTGAGTTTCAGTGCCCTGACAGGCATCTCTGGTGCCGATAGGCATCTCTGGAGATCCGGGAGATTATTTTCATGACAATTGTTTTTGATCTCAGAAGTAACTCTGTTGCTTCTTTCTGACCCCAGACAAATTGTTGTTTCTTATTCCTTTCAGCTTTATTGTCAATCACAACATGTAACTCCACCCCACAAAGCAAAGACAGATTCTGTGACACTGTCTTGTGCTGAGGAGAGAATAAAGCATGATTCAGATTTGCCCAAGATGACTCAGCTGCTGAGAGACAGGATTGGCCCAAAGGTCAGATTTGTTTTCTCCTTCATGTAGCCATGGCGGTTCTGGAATTCCCACTGGAGAGCAGGCTCATCTTGAACTAAAAGATCTTCCTGCCTCCGCCTCTTGACTGCTGGGATTGAAGGCACGCGCCACCACATCTGACATCATTCCACTTTTATCAGGCACCATCAGGTGGAAGGAAACTTGGAGGGCAGTGACATAGAACATAACTTGAAGAGTTTTTAAACCTCTATGACTTATAACTTGGCCTGTGCAAGTCACTAAATACATAGTAGACTGGGTAGTTGTTGTGAAATGCTCCTCTCCAGGCATTTGACCTTTGACCTCTTAATATCACAGCAACTGTGGTTATTCAAATGAAGCACACACATGATTGTGCCCACTAACTTCTAAAGTGGAAAAAGATCACGAGGCATCCCTAGGATATACAATGAATGGTCCTGATGGGGGCGGGGAGCAGGCTACTTCTGAGGCCTGCCTTCTCTGGCAATATGTAGGCCAGAGAGAGAGATTTTCTTCTTTCTGATAGTGTCCCTACTTCTATAAATAACTCCTCACCCATGTTTCTGTAAAGAAAGCAAACTTATTGGCTCACCATAGACTTGGGTAGAGTCATTCCTGTGGCCTCACTGATGTCTTATCTAGGATGAGCAGACATTTGTTCATCTCTGTTAGCCACGCCCTCCTCTGAGCTCTGCAGTCAAGCCCCATTTATACCACGATTCCTGCTTCCCGATCCCTCTCTCTTCCCCTTTGTCTTCTCTTGGGAGCGCTCCTGTTCCCTTCTTTTCTCCTCCTTCCTTTTTCTCCCCCTCTCTTTCTTTCTCCTTTCTTCTTTCTTTCTCTCCCCTTCCTCCATCTCTGCTGTCATAACTCCTGCTATCATACTCTATTACTCATAACCATACTCATCTGACAATAAAGCTCCTTTCTACATAGAAACAGTGTTAAGCATCTCCGGCTACCCACCGCTTCTTTCTGCTGCATTTCCACAGTTTCTATGCATCCATAGAGTCCTCTGCCAGATAACGGGGGTGGGGGGTAGGGGGATGGATTTGAACTATGCCAAATACACAAAACCTTAACGATCTCACCAGGACACATTCACCCAACAGTTGGCAACCACCATGGATGTAATGAAACCAAAGGTGATTTTGGGAAGAGTTCAGCTGTCTGCGCTCTAGGTAATGAGACTCACACCTGCAGGGGCCCCTGTACAGCTGTTCCCTTCCCCATGGGTGGAATGGTGTGTTGTTTATGTTAATTGAACACAAGTTAGATTTATCTGAAAGGACAGAACCTCAATTGAAAAAATGCCTCCATAAGAGCTGGCTTAGGACAATTTTTTAAATTAATAATTGATAAGGGGAAGGCCCAGTGCATGGTGCCATCCCTGGGCTGGTGGTCCTGGGTTCTATAAGAAAGCAGGCTGAGCAGTCCATGGAGAACAAGCCAGAAAGCAGCTCACCTTCATGACTCCTGCTTCTGCATCCAGGGCCTGCCCTGTTTGAGTCCTTGTCTTGGCTTTCTTCAGTGATGTACTACAATGTGGAAGTGTAAGCCAAATACACCTTTTCCTTCCCAAGTTGCTTTGGCCATAGTGTTTATCACAGCAGTAGTAACCCTAGGACAAACGGCATGCCTTCCTGCTGCAGTACCAGGTGCATTGGCTCTGCTTGGGATGCATTGATATTCAAGTAAGGATGCTCCATCTGAAGGTGGAGTGTCCATGGGAAGAATTCCAGTTTGCCACCCTCTTCTAAGATGTGATATGGAGTGACATGCCTGCTTGACGGACAGGACTGGGGACACCTGAAACAGCTGACAGACTGGAGACTATGTTCCCATCCCTGAATGTAGCATGCTTGGGGTAGGACAGTAAAGGGGTTGAAGTGTCAGTTGGGTGGGTGTTGCTCTAAGCAATGACACATGCAATTGAAGCTGAGCTGTTTGTAAAGAAATTAGCTATGTAAAAGAGTAATTACAAGAAAAAGATGCTGGTGTTATCTCAAGCACGAGCCTTTGAATTGGCAGGAGCTGATGAAAGTGCTCTGCAGGTAGAGGTGCTTTCACAAGCCTGCTGAGTTGTTGTGGGATATTTGATCACACTGTGTGAAGATGTGCCTCTGTCTTTCCTTGACTGCATAAGGTACCTTCTGATGAGTTAATAAAGAGCTGAATGATCTAAGCTAGGCAAGAGAGGACAGCTGGGACTTCCGGGCAGAAAGAGAAACCTGGGGTAATAATCTGAAAGGTGGGAGATTTGCCAGGAGATACGGAGGAAGTTGGACATACAGAACTTAGGAGAGGGAAGCCATGTGGAAGAATGTAAGTTAATATAAATGGGTTAAGTATTAAGAGCTGGTTGGGAACCTAAGCCTAAGTTAAGGCCAAGCTTTCCTACTTAATAAGAAGTCTCCCTGTCATTGTTCAGGAGCTGACAATCCAAAGAAGGTCCAGCTACAATGACCCGATCTCAATAGCCAGCACCCATGTGGTCGAAGGACCCAACTCCAACTCGCCTTTTAACTCCATGTACCTGCTGTTCCATTTGCATACTCTTCCTCCACATTGAACAAACAAAGAATAATCTGAAAGAGCATCATTCCTGGGATCCAAAAACTTGGAATCCTGGCAAGATTAAGCAGTGAGAAAGGAAAGAGTGAGGCAGAGTGATGTGAAGTTCCTCTCAGGTCTAACCTCCAGCCCGAGGAAAGGAAAGTCCGTGAGACACTTATGCACCTGGGCAGTCAGTTTTAATCATGGCCCAGTACATGAAATTGTGATAATCAGAACACCTACCTTTGAACTGCTTGAGTTGAAGAAGATTTTTGAACAAGAAACGAAAGAGTCTCTCGAAGCCTGGCTCATGAGGCCATGGAATATGAACACAAATAGAGTTGGTAGAGTGTTTTGGAAGGAGAGGAACTGAAGAATAAACTGTCCATTCCCCCTTCAAACAAAGGCTGCAGAATCTAAGTGAGATGAGGGAAGCCAATCCCTAGTGGACCAGCTTATATGACCATGAGGGACACTTGAGTGTTATCAGCTGAGGACCCCATAAATACCAGGGACAGAGGGACAATAGAGGGAGGACAGACATTGCTAAGGGAAGCTGGCATGAGAAAGGTAGTATGTGATGCCCAGTTCATCAGGCTGGATAGAACTTGGTTCATAGGAGGGTTAAGAAAGAAGCTAACTCACCAGATATTTTGAGACTGATGTGAGCCTTTAATTTAACAAAAAAATTAAAACACTTTATTCTAATTAATTCATAAAAACATCACAGGTTTAAAAAGCCACTCAAATGAAAACAGACTCATTATAAGCAATAAGATCAAAGCTATAATCAAAAGTCTCCCCCCACACACAAAAAAATTCAGAATCAGAAAGATTCACAACTGAATTTCATTAGACTTTCCCGGAAAATTTAATAGCAATTTTTTTAATTTGTTCTAAAAATATAAAGTCAAAATGTACTACCAAATACAATCTATAATGCCAGTATTATTTTGATATCAAAACCAGGTAAAGACACAATAACAATATAAAATAAAACTAAATCAATTTCTGTGATACCATAGTTGCAAAAATTATAAACAAAATCCTTGCAAATAAAATTCAGAAACACGTTAAGAAGATAATACATTATAATCAAGGGAGCCTTATCCTAGAAATGCAAATTTTATTTAATATATTTAAATTAATAAATGTAATTATACAGTATAAACACAGTTATAGAAAGAAACCACAAAATCATCACTATTGAGATCCAAATGGCATTTGATAAAGTTCAACATGTCTTCATGATCAAAGTCCTGGAGACATTAAATGGAGAATGTCTCAAAATACTAAAGGATATCGACAACAAACTTATAACCAACGTTATATTAAATGGAAACAAGCTAAGACCATTCCTTCTAAAATCAGGAATAAGACAAGGATGCTTTTCTTAAATATAATATATATCACCACAAATCAGGGTTCTCTAGTGGAAAAGAGCTGATAGGATGAACATGTATGCTAAAGGGGGATTTATTAGATTAGCTTACACTGATATGATCCATGAAATCCAATAATGGCTATATCTCATGTGGGAGAGGCTGAGAGTCGTGTAGTTTCTCAGTCCACAAGACTGTTTATCTCAGCAGTCCCAGTCTGGCTCTGAAAGTCTGGAGGATGCCTGCATCCGGATGCTGGTGGTATTCAGTTTACATGGTAAGCCTGAAGAAGTTGGTTCCAATGTTGGTGAAGAAAGGCCACAGCAACAGGATATTTGAACATTCTGGTAAGAATGAAGACAAGGGGCTGGGAAAATAGCTTAGTGATTAAGAGTGCTCTACACATTCTTGTACAGTAGCAGAGTTCAGTTTCTTCCTCTCACATGGCAGCTCACAACCATCTGTGGGTACCAGGTACTAACATGAAGACAAGAAACACTTCTAATATTCTAACTCCAGATGCCTAGATCCCACTGCAAAAATACAAACATGAACAACCAAGACAGTACTCCCTCTCTAGGAGCCAGCAAGCCTATTATAATACATTTGCTGAGAAAGGCAATTTGACTGATGCACAACACAAGGGTTTCATAATAGAAACTACGAATATGATCAATAATCTTAAAGAACCTACGAATAAGTGCCACCATGGAAACTGCAAGAACATAAACATAAAACACATTTTAAAACACAAAAAGTAGAATTTAATAAAGAAATAGGATCACACACACACACACACACACAAACTAAAATAAAATTGGAAATGAAAGACTCAGGTTGTCAAACAAAATTCTCATTGCCTGACCCTCATCAGAGAAGCTTCTATCAGCAGATGGTAATTAACACAGCAACCTACAACTGGACAATGTGCAGAGGGACTTTGGGGCACTCAATTGTTGTAGAATATTATTTTAAAATGTGTTACATTTGATTAAGCTGTGGAATATTTGTTTAATGATACAAGGATGTGTTGTATTTGTTTAACTCTGTGAAGCTCTGCTACTTTGCCTGCCTAAAACACCTAATTGGTTTAATAAAAAGCTGACTGTCCAATAGCTAGGCAGGAGGGAGAAATAGGTGGGGCTGTGAAACAGAGACAATAAGTAGAAGAATAGGGAGAAAGAAGATGAGGAGGAGAAGAGGATGCCAGGGGCCAGTCACCCAGCCAGCTACAAAGTAAGAAGTTAAAAAAAAAAAAAAAAAAAAAAAAAAAAAAAAAAAAAAAAAA
>PVIH01017332.1:0-42221 GCA_004025045.1 Sigmodon hispidus | reverse complement strand
TCCCCCACTGCCCTCCCTGCCTCTCCCCTCCTTCCCTGTCTCTTTCTCTGTCTCTCTTTCCCTGTCTCTTGCTGTCTCTCAGGTCCACAGCGTCTCATACTCTACACCAGTATTGCTGTCCTACTCAGGTCCTTGACTCCATGAAGCTTACCCCCTCAGGCAGGCTGGCAGAGAGCAGGTAAGAGCTAGACCTAATCCTCTCCCAATCCTTTTCCCTTCCGAACCAATATGCACCATCATTGCCAGACATCCCCAACCCTTGCCCTGTGTCCCTTAGTCCCCCGAGTGACTGTGGAGTGGTTGTCGGAATGTCTGAGGAGAGGATCTTGGGAGATCAGGTCTGGAGACTAAAGAGGACTTTTCAAATCTATTTGTACTTTATTTATTTAAGAGAAATCCATCGTTAGAGGCCTGTCTCCATAGCTGAGAGTGCTTGGTCTTGGAATATCTGGCATTTGAAGGATGTTCAGAAGTATGATTAGGAGTTTCCTATTTGAGTAGACTATGGAAAGATGTTTAGGCAAAGGGAAGAATCTGCCTACATTTTTGGAGAACATTATTTCCAAGTTAATCAGAAATTCTCATTTATATTTCCGATTAGAATTCAACAAAAGGAAGTATTAACGGCCACATACAAAAGGGAGGCCCAACAATATGGTATCTTACACCTTGGTCCCAATACTCAGGAGGCAGAGGCAGGCAGATCTCTGTGAGTTCAAAGCTATTCTGGTCTACACAGTGACACAGTGAGTTCAAGGCTAGCTAGGACTACACAATAAGTTTTCCCACCTCAGCAAACAAATAAAACACCTTGCGTTTAAAAGGAAATAAGAATGGAATGATAGACTATAATAGATCAATTTAGGAGACCATGACATTTCACAGCCTCTGAGGTACGTCCACAGGGGCTCTAGGACAATATAGTTTCCAGTGCTTACTTACTTATTGTGATGCTGGGAATTGAACTTAGGGCTTCACAGGTGCGAGGCAAACACTGTATCACTGAGTCCTAGCTTTCCCAGTGCTTTTATTAGACAGAAAGCAGGTTAAATTGCATGAACTAATGATTCCACTTAAGCTAGAAAAAGAACTATAAAAGGAAAACATAATACACTAACTACTGTAGATGAAGTCAGAAATCAATGAAACAGAAAACAAAAGTTTTGATCTTCTGACAGATATGACTGGGGAAAAGGAGATATATATATATATATATATATATATATATATATATATATATATATATATACATAGATAGATAGATAGATAGATAGATAGATAGATATGCAGGAAAATAAGATTTTTTTCAAAAGAGATTTACGACAAATTTTGAGATTTTGACAAAGTTATAAGAAAATGCTGTGTGAGTGTGTGTCTCTGTGTGTGTGTGTGTGTGTGTGTGTGTGTGTGTGTGTGTGTGTGCGCGCGCGCGCGTGCGCATTTGGGTACTTACAAGAAACATGAAAGTATAATTTTTGGGTGATTTTCTGGACACATGCAAATTACTGAAATTACCTATAAAAGGGCAAAACAACCACAACAAATCCTGAATAGAATGGAAAAGTGAGAAATAAAATGAAAAAAATGGTCAATTTTTTCGCTTGAGGAATAATAACCATGTCCAGTTGTTTTTCTGACACTTCTGAATGTTCTATCACATCTGGCAGGATCAGATATTAAGAAAAGATAACCATCCACCCAGTTCATACCATAAGGTTAGGTAACTGGCTGTATAACTGCAGTACCCAAGAGGCTGAGTGGAGAATGTTGCCTTAGTTTAGGAATTTGAAGTCAGCCTGGGCAATGTAGAGAACCCTTTCTCAAAAACAAAGTAGCACAGGGCTGGAGATAAAGCTAAATGGAAAAGCACAAAACTCGGGGTTTTTACCCGCCTGTCACACACAGTTATGTAGTGAGCAACTGTTTATTTGTTATCTATCATGCCTGGGAATTAGGTGTAGGGATTTGAGCATGTTATTCTGAACTGTGTCTCCAAACAATTTTACCTTTATCTTTCTAAGTTACTCAGGTTGTCCTAGAAATCACTATGTCATCCGTGCTGCCATCAGTCTTGTGTTTCTATAACCTCTACTTCCTGAATTTGGGATTTGGGGCTTGTGCCTCCATTCCTGATGTAACAAATATTGTAACAAAATATTATTAGACTTCACTAGAATATTAAAAGTATATTTTTCTTACCTTGGTGGCATAGGTTTGTAATTCCAGCACTTGGAATGGAAGGTGGAGACTGGAAGATGAAGGACTCCAGGTTAGATTTGAGTTCTTAGCAAGTCGAAAGCCAATCTAGGCTAGAAACCGAGATAGAGAAAGAGAATATCCTAATAAATGAAGGCTTTGTAGGAGTGCAGAGATTGTTCAACATTAGGAACCCTGATGGCTGGATAGATGACTCAGTGCTTAAGAACACTGGCTGCTCCTCCAGAGAACCTGAGTTCTATCACCCATACCCACATGGCAACTCACAAATTTCTGTAACCCCTCTTCAAAGCAATACCCCTTTGTAGCCTCTGCAGGCATCAAGCGTGCCCTTGGTGCACATGTACATACAAGCAAAGCACCCATGTGCAGTCAAATAATAACACTAATAATAAATGATAGTAATAATAAATGATAATGATAAATGTTAGGAACTCTGCTAATGTAATTTATTGCAATATTTCTATTTTATGGGAAAGATCATTTAATTTCTTTATTAATACTGAAAATGTTTTGATAAATTTACATTATAGTCTCTTGCTACAATGGAATAATTTGTTACACAGCAGAAGATACCTCATACATTAAGCTAGGAATTAGTGAAAACTTCCTTAGCTTGGTAAAGGTTTTTTTTTTTTTTTTTTATCAGAAATCAGAGACAATCCTCAAATGTAAAAATGAAGCATTTAATACATTTCTATTAAATTCAAGAACAAAGTAAGAGTGAGTGCTATCACCATTATTTAATTAATTTTTGGAAATTTTAGGCAGTGAGATTTCTTTTATTGAATTTGTTATGTGACAGTTCCATACATGTGTATATTTCATTCCAATTATAAACAATGGGATTTAAAAAGAAATGAGTAGTGTAAATATTTGAATGATTCATAATTAGCATTATCTGAAGAGGATATGATTGTCTAATTACTCAAAGAGAATAAAATGAAAACTTCTTTCAACTACTAAGAAATTCTAGTGTGACACGTACATACAGGGCAAATGTGTATGCAAACATTAGCGTCTCTGAATACCAGTAGTATCTAAAAAATGCAATAGAAAAATATACTTTTCACAGTAGTAGAAAGCTATGAACTCCCTAAAAATTTACATGAAACGAGATAGTTTTTGGAGAAGGCTATAAATTTTTATTGAAGGCTGTAAGACTTGATTAAATCAAGGATTATCTTCTATTTGAGGAGGAAAAGGCTCAGAACAATGATGTTTTCCCCCAATTTAATTAAAATGTTCAAGGCACTCATCATAAAAATTTCAATGATATTTTCTTTGGTATTGAGCAATTGCACTTTAAAGTTCATTTGAAAGAGTAAATATTCATTAATTATGAAATTTTTGAAAAGGAGGAATAATGTAGATTTACCTATTAAGTGTACCCAAACCTTACCATAAGAGTATTAAAGGACTGGAAAGATGGCTCAGTAGTTAAGAGCATTGATCACTTTTGCAGAGGGCCTGAGTTCAATTCCCAGCAACCACATGGTGGCTCACAAATATCCAAAACTCCAGTTCTAGGAGATCCAATATCCTCCTCTGGCCTCCATAGGCACCAAGTATACATATCATGTGCAGTACACATAAAATAATAAAATAAATAAATCTAAAAAAATTTAAAAGACTGCAGTAATTACAAATATTATATCTTTACAGAAATAGAGAACTATATAAATAGAACAAAACAGGGAGTTTAGATGCAAACCCACATGTTGAAATGAGAAATTAGTTTGTAATGAAAAAGACTTTTTAGACCAGTAACATATGAAAATATGGTTGTAGCATTATCAGAAAAAATTCTGGAATACTTTAATTATAATATTAAGATAAAGAAGGCTTTGCAATGTGAGCCTTTAAAACCTAGAAGACAAAGCTGGGTGCAGTGAGTGGTGCACACCCTTAATCCCAGCACTTGGGAGGCAAAGGCCAGTACATCTCTGTGAGTTTAAAGCTAGCCTGGTCTACAAAGTGAGTATGTAGGACAGTCAGGGCAACATAGTGAGACCCTGTCAGGAAAAGACAAACAAAACAAAATTTGTGGTGGTGCATACCAATAGTCCCAGATACTCAGAAAGTAAACAGGATTCCTTGAAGTCAGGAGTTGCTAGCAAGAGCAATGTAGTGAGGTCCCAGATCCCTTCTCAAACAGCAACAAAACCCAGAAGCCATAACATAGAGTAATATTTTGCTTCATTAACATTTAAAACTGTGTGGAGAAAGATATTGTATACAAAATTAAAGACATAAATAAGAGCAGCAGAAAGTTTATTGTGTGGATAGTAGGCAAATATGTTGCTATCTCTGTCTAAATCTAGATTGTGTTCTGGAAGTGAGTAAGAAAAAGTTACACAACCCATAGAGAATTAGGTTAGACGTGGTAGATTTTTACCTGTGATCCTATCAATCAAGATGCTGAGTCAAGAGGAACTGTATGAATTTGAGACCAACCTGTGCTACATTGTGAGTTCCAGGAGAGCTTACACTATAGAATGAAATCTTGTCTCAAATAAAGTAAAATAAAATGCTTAAATAAGACCATTTGATGATTCAACAATGAAATAGATAATTACCCAATAACTATGATTAGACACTTACCTTATTGCTTGTTATTAAACTGTAGGTGAAACCATAATGAAGCACCATTTTTTAAAAGTATTTATTTTTATGTGAATTGGTGTTTTGCCTTCATGTATAATTGTAAGGATGTCAGGTCTTGGAATTACAGACAGTTGTTAGCTGCCATGTGGATGCTGGGAATCGAACTCAGGTTCTCTGGAAGAACAGTCAGTGCTCTTAACCACTGAGCCATCTCTCCAGCCCATGAAACACCATTTTTTAAGTGTAAAAATTTAAAAAGATCAGAAGGATTGTGGCAAGACAGAACCTCTTGTATACATTGATTGGAGTGTGGATTAATACAGGTTTTTGTTTGTTTTATAGGGCCATGTTGGCCATTGCCAGGAGATTTTCTCTTTTCCTTTTTGGATTTATGAGACAGGGTCTTGCTATTAGCACCAGCTGGCCTGAAACTCTTGATTCTCCCGCTTCAGCCTCCTGAATGCTAATATCACAGGCTTCTGATGCTGGATATTATGAGCATAAGAATCATAAATTTTCACATTCTTCCAAGCTGAAAACCATGCCTCAGAGCAAGATTTTTCTAAAGATTTACTGACAGAGAAAGCCCCACTTAGCTAGGCAGAAACCTTTTCTAAAACATCCAGTCCAAATTGGAAACATAAAGCCTGTTGTGCAAGTCCTTATTAAATACCCCTATAGAATATCACTCTTTAAAAAGAAACATTCATTTAAATTTTAGCTGTGTGTGCATGCACAAGCATGCAAATGGGCTTGAATGTAGGTGTCTTTTCGAGAAAGAGTCTCACTATATAGCTCTGGTTGTCCTGGAACTCACTGTGTAGACCATGCTGTTTGCAGGTATCTTTAGAGGCCAGAGGCATTAGATGGAGATGTAGGAGGTTATAAGCTTCTGACATGGGAGCTAGGAGACAACCCAGGTCCTCTGCAAGAACATGCTTATGGATGAGCAGTCTCTCCAACCTCCAATACCACTCTTGACCAAGTCTTCTAATTTTTTAAAATTAATTTGTTTATGTGTGGATGTTTTGTTTGCATGTATGTCTGAGTACCACATGCATATCTGGTACCTATAGAGTACCTATAGAAAAGAGGGTGTCAGATGCCTTGAAACTAGAGTTATAAATAATATAGGTTTTGGGAATCAAACCCAGGTCCTCTGGAAGATCAGACAGTACTCTTAGCCACTGAACCATCTCTCCAACCCTTTGACCACATCTTAATTAAAAGATTATATAATGTGTGCTTCTCTTAAATAAAGACAGGATTTATGAGTACCTTTTACCTTTAGTTTATACACTCGTTAAAGTGATGGAAATATCTTTTATCTATAGTTTTAAATACATGTATATATATATATATATATATATTCTTGGGACTGGCGAGATGAGTCAGTAGTTTAAGTGCATGTGCTGCTCTTTTGGAATGGAATATGTCTGAGCCTACTTTCAGGGAGTTTTAGTCTAGCAGGGAGAAAAGAAGCATAGTGTACTTTGGAATGGGACTGAATTATGCTAAGCTGGCTGCCAGAATAGAGGCATGTAACTCCATCTGGCATCTAGGGAAGGCTTCCTATAGGAGGTGACATTTTTAATGAATTGAAAAAATAACTTCCCTCCACCCTCCTCCTCTATGAAGAACGGCCTTGTCTTCTTTTTCACCCTTCCAAATATGGTGACGTCATTGAGGAAAAATAGTTGAGTTGTTTTAAGTTGAAGATATTCCACTGTGACTTTGGGAAATTCATTTAGCTTCTGGGCCCCTCTTTCTTCAATCCATGAGACTAATGCCTGCTTACCTCTCTAGACTGTTTTTAGGATTGGAGATGGGTATGTGAAACTGCAGGTGACTGCCAACTATACAAGAGGAAACAGTACTCAGATCTTATTTTCCTCCTAACAAAGTGTGTAACACAAACAATACATGTGTGAAGATGGTTCTGAATCAAAGGCTAGTCCTGACCATAGCAGGCAGGATTTGGGGAAAGAGGAGGTAAACATAGTATATAAGGAGGGTGGAAGATGCATAATAAGGAGGGCACCAGGTGCCTGGCCTTGGCAGGGTGTACATGGGAATTAGAAGGAGGTGTGATTATGGAAAATAGAACCCAGTCCAGAGCTCTGGCCCTAGTTCTTGGTCCTTTTCTTTTGCTACTCTCTTATAACCTCAAAGTCCAGAGCAATAAGGCATAGTATAGCACTGTTTACCATGGCAACCACTGTCCAAACTGTCACTTGAATAACTTCACACATCTTTCAATCCTCTTTCTTCGCTGTTAAAAAAAAAATAAACCAGAATACTACCAACAGCATCATAAATTTTATTGACTAAGGAGTGGATGATTACATTCAAATAAATTCATTCAGAATTCATAGCACTAAGTACCTGGAACACAATGGGTACTCTGTAGAGTTGTTGCTATTGGTAGTTATTTCAGTAGACACTTACAGAGTGCTGCCTATGCAGGGTTCTTGTTGTCCACCACGAATCCCCAGGTAGTTGGGGGAAGACTGTGAAGTCCTGTGACCAAGAAGAACACAATGGGGTAGAGAGTAGAAAATAGGAGCTCAAAGAAAAGACTCCAGCCCTGTCTGAGGCTACCACAGGTGAACTCACCCTGAGTTCTGGGTCTTAAAGAATAAGTAAGAATTAGCCAGATGGGTGAAGTACTGAAGAACATTCTAGGCAGAAGGAATAACATATGCAAAAGAACTGGATGTTTTTAGATAGAGCAAGAGAGTGGAGTATATGGCTCCCTGATAGGCTTCATGAGGCCCACGAACCTCCTGAAATTGGATCAAAATGCTACATGTGTATAACTATGCACATAATTTTATGAGGAAGATACTTCATGGCTTTCATTAAAAGCACAAAGAGATTTGTATCCCCCAGGAAGGTTAAGAGCCAAAATTATTGATAACAAAGTATCATGGGAAAGAATCTGAAATGGGAGTTTAATTTGATAAAATTTGTGTTTTAGAACTGTTACATTACCAGTCAGTATGAAAAATTATAGCTGAACAGGATGGAACATGCCCTTAATCTTAGCACTTGGGAGGTGGAGGCAGGACAATCAGGAAGCCATCTTTAACTATATGAAGAGTTAAAGTTCAGCCAGGGATACACAAACTCTTGTCTGCCAAAAGTGGCTTGCATATATAGAGGCCAGTGTGAGGTCTAACTTGGGATTGACATAGAAAAAGTAGAGTCGAGCAGGTATAGTTACACTTAGTCCATCCTGTGACTCTCGTGGGCACCATTCATTTAGAGGCATTTTAATTTCAAAGTTTGGAATCCATATCCTTTGGGAGTCGTTAATAAGATGGCCTCAATTCAATAGTTGTATGCTATAAACTGTTATAGATAGTGAAGCTCAGGGGTAGGAGGGCAGAAATGAGTAGACATTAACAGAATGCCAGAGACTAGTCCAGGGCAATAGTATAAGAAACAAAAACTTCCACCAACACTCATCCATCATCCAAAGTCCCTTGTCTCATACATAGTTACTAACTTCCAACCTATTCCTTGTTCTTAGAGAGCCCAAGTAACACCAGAGACACTTATTTTTCTGTGGATTAGAGAATGGGAAGAGGGATACACACACACACACACACACACACACACACACACACACACAAACAGACATACACATATACTTCTAATTTGTGAGTTAGACAAAGTTTCTCAAAGACAGTAACATATTAGTGAGTTACTTAAGATCTGTAATGATGTTAAGAGCTAAAAATAGATGATAGAGATGCTTTGAGAGTCTATACAGAGTTTGAAGGTAAGAAAGCAAATAGAAATATTAGAAGGGGCAGAGGTTAAACATGCTTCAAGCAGTTGTTTGAGGAGTGTAGGCTTGTTACGTTTTTCTTTTCTTTTTTAAATATTTTATTTGTTTTTTATGTGAATTGGTGTTTTGCCTGCATGTATAACTGTGTAAGGGTGTCAGATCTTGGAATTACAGACAGTTGTGAGCTGCCATGTGGATGCTGGCAATCGAACTTAGGTCCTCCAGAAGAACAGTCAGTGCTCTTAACCACTGAACTATCTCTCCAGCCCTGCTTGTTATGTTTTTCAAGGAGATAGACAGCTGGGGAACTTTGAGCAGTTCTTGATAGAAAAATGTCATCATCAAATGAACATTTTAGAAGGAAAGGAGATTTGGGGGAAAGGTGATGCAATCATCCAAGAGAAGAGAAACTAAGAAAGTGGCAGTAAGCATAGAGCAGAGGAGATGTTCTGAGAAGTGACTGGGCAAAAGAAAGGACCAGAGTCGGAGACTTGGTGCCTAAGGAAAGATGGACGAGGTGGTAGACATAGTTGAGAATGTAGTTCACAATAAGTTGGGATCTTCAGGCTGGGCGATGGATTCATTTATTGCATGAATATTTACTAAGTATGAGAAATGGAACACTGGACAAGACAGATGCCTGCCTTTGTGACTTTATTGTAGACAAGACAAATAATAAAAAACAGGATATGTGTAGTGAAGATGTACCTTTTGAGGAGTTGTGTCTATAATGGTGAATTTCTGATCAGAGGTTTGAAGGAGGTCAGGCAGCAAGCCATGCACACATTTAGGAGATGCTTCTCCAGACAGAGGTCCATGTGTCTGAAGACCAGTAGGAAGAGCAATGTGATTTGAGAATGGCTGGACAAGGGATGAAAGGAGTAGAAGAGAAGGTGCCACATGCAGAATGGTAGAGCTGTTTAGGAGCTAAAATGAGCACGTTTTAGTGCCTGAACAATCAAGCATGTGTGTTCAGTCTGCAATCTTTAGGCCACATTTACCCAATAATAGCTGTGAATTTGGCCTAACACAAATTCTTAAACTTACTTAAAAACATTGTGAGACCTTTTATATTTTTCTTGTAATGTGACTGCACTGTTTTTAAGTATAAACTGTGTAGATGTCATTGTGTCAAAATGTCAAGGTTCGCCTTCTCTAACAGGGTAACTCCAAGGTGTGTTTTGGGCACAAGTGACTAAGTGTATGGCAGTAGCTTTCACTGAGGTGGGAAATGTAAGAGTCAAGGTTTGCACGGATAAAGTTGTGGGAGCGGTGGTCCCTCTGACATCCAAGGGCTGTACAGACTGCCCTGTTGGACCTGGCTTAGAAGTACTAGGCTTTATGGGCCTCGACCAGCAGAAAGATCTGTACTAGGCAGAACCACACCTGAAGTGGTGAAATGGAATGACATCACTGAAAGAATGAGATGAAAGAATATGAGAGAAGAACTGGGGAAGAGATACCAACCTGCAGAGTGCGGCCAAGAAGAGGTGGAAGAATAGGCCAGAGAAGGAAAACCAACTGTGAGTGGGCTCACCACGGAAAAAAGTAGCCTTGATAAGAGTGTTAAATCTTGTGGTCAGGAGGCATTAAGTCCAGGGCAGAAGTGAAGGTATTGCTTTACCCATCAGGAAGTCCTGGGCAACCTTCCTAAAAATATTTTCCATGCAGCAATGAGTGCAAGAGGCAGATTGCAGTGGGTTGAAGAACCCGTAGGAGGTACTGAAGTGGAGATGGCCAGTGTAGACAAATTTCTCAAGAAGCTTAGCTGTGAAGAAGAAAGAGGGACAGAGGGAGATGTGGAGGCAGGTAGAGGGTTTGGATTCCCAGATGGGAAAGACTAGAGCTTCTATAAATGGGGACAGGAAGGAGGCAACAAAGAACAGTTAAGAATGTGGAGATAGAAGGAACGGTTGTTGTTCATGAGAGAGCAAGGATATACCCCAGATCTCGGGTGGAAACTGGCCTTAAATAGGATGAGGGACCCTTCTTTCTTCCAGAGAGGGAAAGTAGTAATGGTAATGGACATGTAGGTGCTTTGAGATTGCTGAAAGGGATGCTTCAGGGAAGTTCAAAGACATCACCAAAGAGCCCTGACCAAGCACATAAATGCAGGAGCCAGGTAGAAGCAAAGAATACTTGTAGCTGGGAGCCAGGGAGGTCAGCTCTCAGAAAGCAGCATTTGATCAGGCATACGAAATTCAATGTGAATAAAATCAGTAAAGACATAGAGGAGTGAAAAGCTGGGCATGCAGAGGTGATAATGAACTAGCTTGATGATAGTCGGGCAGGAAGGAGGGAGTATAACAATGTGGATCCCACTGGCAATGGCAGCCATAACATTACCGTGTGTTAAGCACCAAACCTCTTCTGCAGTAGATGCTTTAGCATTCGTGGATTCATTTAATCCAACCATACCCTATGGGATGGATACTTCCCCATTTTGCAGATAAGGAAAATGAGTCCCAGACTGGTGAAGAAATGGATATCTGCCCAACAAGCTGGTAGGTGGTGGGGCTGGTATTGAAACTTGGGCCTGTTTGAGTCCAGCTGAGCCCATATGATCAGGGAGCCTTCAATGCCAACTTGGAGTCTTAATTTTAGCCAGCAGACAATGAGGAGCTGAGATGAGCAGAAGAGGTTGGTGCTGAAAGGTGAACTTTAGGGAGGCTAAAAAGGAAAGAGGAGGGGCCTGTCAGAGGGAGAAGCAGCCGGAGCCTCTTCTTGGTAAGAGGGGAATGGGTAGTGAAACTGGACTGTTAAATTTTCCTCATGACAACCTTAAGAGTTGGGACATTCTTATCACATTGTAGAGATGAGAAATGGGAAGCTAAAGCTTGGGGCTTGGGACCTGGCTCACGTGATTTTGCTGATTCAGTGTGTGTGTATGTGGAACAGTATGTCAGCGGGATCCCGGGGTTGAAGGAGAACGCTGTGTACACGTACGTGTGTGTGTGTGTGTGTGTGTGTGTGTGTGTGTTCATGCATGTGCTTGTCTGCCGGATGGACCACAGTGCCTTCCCTGTGTGTCATTGTTCCTCATCTCTTCCTGATCCCTTCTGTTCCTGCATTCCATACTTCTTACATTTTCTAAACTGAGGAGTCTGGGAATGGGATGTTGCCATTTCCTTGGTGGTCCCCAGAAAAGCCACCTTTTCACTTCTGAAGCATCTGCTTCCCTCCCAGTCCTGCTGTCTATCCATACACTCCACGATACTGTAGCCCCACTCCAGTGACTGTCATATGCAGTCTGGTCCCTTAAAAGTGAGATGTAGAAACAGTTAACAAAATCCCCATTGCTCTTGTTTCCATTTTGATTATTTGCTAGGCATTTGATATACATTCTAGACCTTGCAACAGTCCTGGGAGTTGGCAGCATGAGCCGCTTTTTACAGATGAAGTAACGACTCCCCAGAGTGGCAATACAATGCTCAAGGGCACAGAACATAGAAGCATATGTAGAGCCTGGGTTTAGGCCCAGATATCCCTTCCCTCTCCTCCCCTCCCCTCTCCTCCCCTTCCCATCCCCACCCTCCCCCTCCCCTCCCCTATTCTTCTTTCTTCCTTATCTTTATTTCTTTCCTATTCTTTTTTTTTTTTGTGGTTCTAGGAGTGGAACCTAGGGCCTTGCATGTGATAGGCAAGTGCTCTACCATTGGGCTATTATATCCCTAACTCATGAACCCAAGTAATTTTGCCTCTAATGCTCTGCACTTTCATGCTTGATTTCTAAGCATCTTTTTGGTTTTGCTGACCTTGAGTCTTAAGAAAATACAAATCTTTGTCCAGTAAGAACAGAATGGGTTTCTAGCATAAAACCTGGAAGAACTGAGTCTGAGACCTGAAGCTCTAAGAACTCCTGATTCAAATCCTGACTGTATTTTATGCCCAGCTGTGTGGCCTCAGTCAGTTTATCTAACTTCTCTGAGGTTAAGTTTATTTCTAAAATGCTGACCCTGCAGAGTTGTTACAGGGGTTAGATGAGATGATGCATAGAAAGTTCTAGTAGAAAACGGGTTGCTATTATTTATAGGAAAATAAAGGCTGGGCATCTGTCAAGGGTCAAAAATTGTGTTTCTGTACTATGAAGGTGACCCTAAGATTAAGGCTGGGTTGGGGAGGGCTATTCCACAAGGGGACCAGCCATAGGCTCCATGGATACTGAGTTGGATGTGACCCTGGATAATGTGTCACACTGGCTTCCCCATTTGGACCCCCCATCCTAGCCCAACCTCCCAGTTCTGGCCCTTCATGTATCTCCCCTTCTCTGCAAACTAATGTCTCTGCCTCTCTCTGTCACCCCTGCCTGTGGCCTCTACCTTGCCCTTCCTGGCCCCAGGGAAGAGGAGGAGGAGGAGGAGGAAACTGAGGAAGAGGAAGAGGAAGACGCTCACCAGTTCTGCTGTCCGGCCTCCGAATGCAGTAGTCCCTCCTCTCGGTAACTGAGAGGACAAGGGCCATTTTCTATGCAGAAGCAAAAGCCTTAACCAGCCCCCAGCCCCCTGCCTCTGTGCATCCCTCATGGGACCCTGTCCCCTGCTTCAGGAACCAGATGGGCAAGCATCATGCTCTTTCTTCCCCCGACCTCCTTCTTGGAATTCCTCCCCACCCCTGCTGTCTCCCCCTAGGCTCTAGCACTTGAATTAAAGAGCTGGAGTCCTAGATTTGACTAAAATGTGGGAGAAGCAGAGCTTGGAGCTTGAAGCTTGGAACCTGGACCCTCTTGCATCCATACCCGCACTTCCCAGGCACCCTGGAGCCTGTTACTACCAGAGAGTTCTCCAAATGACATCCCAAGGACCTACCTCTGTCCTCTGTGAGCACAAACAGAGATGCAGGGTGCCTAGGGCTCAGAGGACCAGACGGGAGGGAGCAGGAACCCAGCCTGCCTAGTTCCCCGTCACTGATTCCCTTGCTGTGGCCATAGCTGCCATTTTCTCCACTGCTTGAAGGCCTCACCTCATACCCTGGCCCCAACCCCTATCACTCCCATAGCGCTCTGTAAACATGATTAGGAGGAAAAGGCCTTTCAGCATGTGTGTTGCTATGTATAAAGAAATTTCCATCAATAAAAGCTGATCTCTTCTCTCTGTCTGATGTATGTTCCACTCCCACCCCATCTCCCTGTCTTCATTCCCACCAGAACTTTGTCTTCTTTCCTATCCAGGGCTGATAATGGGCTGGAAAATAGAGTAGGGTTTGAACTGTGGCATTGCCAACACCTAAAAGTCATTCAATAAATAAATGTGTGAATGTCTCCCAGCATGAGCACACCTGTTACTGTCTTCAGTGCACTAGCCAGAGGCATCTTGGAAATGGCTAAATTTGGACATGACCCTTGACTTCTGTGATACATGTAGTTTACCCATCTGGAAAATGAGGAGAGTGGTTTGACCAGGGTCAGCAGAGTTCTCCCAGCTCTAATGATCTGAATCTGAGATGCTACCACTTTAACTATGAGCTTTGAAATTACTGTGATTTGGGGACATATTTCATGCAATTCTGTGATTTCTCTTTCTTCAGTGATAAGATACTTGGATTCCCAGATCCTATGATTTTAGGTTTCATAATTCTACCATTTAAAAATTCTGATGATATGATTTTAATATTAGGATTCCTTGGTTCTGATACTGTAACTTTAGGATCTCTAAGGGGAACCCATTTCCCCAACATGACTGTAAATATTTCCTTGACCTGGCTGGAAGCAAAGACTTGTTTAAAGCAGTGGTTATCAACCTAAGGCCATTGGAAAAACATTGGAAAACACACATTTACATTATGATTCATAACAATAGCAAAATTACAGTTATGAAGTAGCAAGGAAAATCATTTTATGGTTGGGGGTCATCACAACATGAGGAACTGTATTAAACGGCGGCAGCATTAGGAAGGTTGAGAAGCACCGCTTTAAAGGGTGCTATGGGGAGAGAAGACAGTGGCCTCTATGGATTTGTGCTCCTCCTTCCATGATGCATTTATATTAAGAAATAGAAAGGTGGGTGGAGAATGGTAGGATCCAGAAGGGCTTGCTGGAGGAAGAAGGATGAGAATTGGGTCTCACGTGTTGAGAAATATTTGACTAGGTGACAAGAGGTGAGGAGACATTACAGGGAATAGGGACCATATGGGAAAAAATACCTACCAGGGTGCTCCAGGGTCAAGTTGGGAAATGGTGAGTAATTACTATGTTCAAATGTCTCTCCAGGGTGTGTGATGTCTAGGTGACCTGTGACTGGGAGAAGGAGATCATCTATGCTTTAATTGAGTGGAAATAGAAGGAAGTGGACAGGGGTTAACTGAGTGAAGGAAGAGGACAAGTCAAGGACAGACGGTCACCCTGGCAACTGTAAGAGTGACAGTTCCTATCCAGGCAACTGTATTGGCTGGATCAAACAGGATCTATGCTGTGGGAAGGGAGCAGGCTTATACCTGCTGTGAGGAAAATATGCCTCCATGTGTCAGTGCATCTTTGTGTGTGTGAGACTGCACAGGTCTCATGGCAGTGAGAGACTGTATGAGCTGTTATACATCTAAGGAAATGTGATTATGTGAGGTAGTATGAGGAATTCTGAGAATATGAGGTTTGTGTGTGAGGTTCTAGCTTTCTGTACCTGGAAGTCTCTCTATATGTGTCTAGTGAATGTAATCACAAGGGTGAGTTATGGTTGACTTTTAAACATGAGGCTGTTGCTCTTAGGGTAACAGTTATCAGGCAGATATCCCCAAATCCCTGCAGATTTAGGGACCAAGGTGGCTGAATAATAATAGATGTATGGTAGGCTCTGAGCTGGGCATAGTAGCTTCATGAAAGTGAATCATGTCAGGCCACTACTCTTGGAATACAGATAAGGGAATTAAGAGTGGGCAATGCATACTTTAAGAGAGAATTATGTTAGCTGGTAGCAAGGGCCACAAGGAGATGGGCGAGCATGAGACACAGAGGAGACAGTACCTGATCTTTCTGGGTTCTGGGAGGGTGAGAATGAGTCAGAACTGAGTTAGCTGGAAGATCTGCAGGCTCAGGGTACACAAAATGAAGATGAGCTCATCTAGGCCAGTGAAATCCAAAGGTGAAAGGAAGAAAAGACATTTTGGACAGGAAAAATAAAGCAAATCTGTGAATGCAAGCCCAGAAAGGTGATGGATGAGTTTGCTATAGAGGAATTGCAAGTAGCCTATTGTTCACATACAGGGCAGTGTGAGAGTCAACAGGAAGTATTGGGTTGGAGGTTGCATGGATCTTTGTAGTTTAAAATGCAGCTTTTGCATAGGAGATAGGGAAATTTTTCAAGAGTCCCTTTCACTGCTTGGGCTTCACCTAGATCTCTGGGATTGGATGGTTCTTAAAACTTGTTTGTAAAGTTCACTCCAGCTCTGTGGATCTCATGTACAAATCCATGAGTCATTGTTCTTAAATGCAGGAGCTTTTTCTATCTAACTTCAGGCTTTCCTGCTTCCTTGCTCATTGCCCTACAAATATTTACCCGATGTCTAGTCCCTTGTGTACTACTATGGGAAGAAATGGAGCGATGGATCGTGCAGGGACTCTACTGTGGACAGGAACAGGAAGAGCATGGGCTTTGTATGCAGACTTATTGTTTCCTGTGTGTGGAAGTGGGGAATTGAACCCCAAACCTGGAAGTGCTAAGCAAATGCTCTGTCACTCAGCCATACTACCAAATTTGCGTGTTCAGATACATTTTCTTTTGTGTCTTGGCTCTACCACCACTTATGGGAGACTTTTTGCAATTGAGTTCATCCCTTTGTACCTCAGATTCCCACTCGTGTTATATCTCCTACAGGAAGAAAACCTAGACTTTGCATAGTTGCTAGGCGTAGTGAAAAGAATAAGTAAATTACAACTAATACATTTCTAGGATTTCAAATAAGCAGATCCAGGATTCCAACCCAGGTCTTGGGGCTCTGAGAATTTGCTTTCCCACTGTTTACCTGGTCAGGCCTCAGGTTAGCAGTTAGCTAATCCAGGATGAATTTGGGATTGGATTCTCCATAGCCCTGGATTGGACAGCAAAAGTCTTGCAGAAGAGCTATTAGAGGCAGTTGCTGCTCTTTCTTAGTATCCCCTGCCATTCTCTGTCAGCTCCAACCTCCTTGCCCAGTCTTTTCCCTCTAGAGCCTAAAGCCATTGGCTCTATGTCCATACCCTCACCTCCTTGTTTTCTTGCATCTCACTTTCAGTCCCTTCTCTTTCCAACCTAAGTTGTCATGGGGATAGTTTTCAGCAACCTTGCTTTCCTCTTGCCCTCATCTTATGGTATCCATAGCAACAGTCTCCATTCATTTCCATGGCAACTGTATTCTGATCCCATTCCCTGCTGAATTCCTGGCTCTGGGCAGTACCAATAAAGAGAAGGAGGGAGAGAAGACCTCCCCACACTAAACAGGAGTGACATTTGGGAAGGGTCAGTACCCCATCCTCTGTCATGATCAGGCTAGCCTCAAGTCCCTAGAAGGCATCCTATACTGCTTCTCCTTATCTTAGAGCCTGGCTTACAAGACTCCCCTACTCTCATCTCTCCTAGCTCCTCCTAAGCAAAGCACAGTCCATGAGCTTCCTCTCCCAGTAAGACTTCAAGACAGCAGGAGGGCCAGCAAAGACTTTGGGTCTGAATCCCCATCCTGCCAGCTACCGGCTCTGTGACCTTTGTCAGTTTCCTTCTTAGAGCTGTTTCTTCCTCTGTAAAGCAAGAATCCTAATTCTCCCATTGTGTTTGCCATGCAGATTAAATAATGTGTGGAAAATGCCTGACACAGGGTAGGTGCATAGTTAAGTGCCAGTTTATTTTTATTCTGCTCAGCCACCCCCAGGCAGAAGGAATCTCTCTCCTTTACTCCCCCATCACTTCCTGTATTCCCCAGCCTTGATAACTTTCCACTTTGTTCTGTAGTTATTTGTGTAGCATGGCTTATTCTCCCCCTCTGCAAAGGATGCTCTCATTTCCCCCTAAAGAATAGTCCAGCAGGCAGTATGTGTTTGTGTCTACATGTATTCATATCTACTTCCGTGTGGCTATGGATGTGTCTGTGATGTTATACTTATTAGGGGGTATGTGTGTTTATGGTGGATTCCATGTGATTGGCCTGTCACTAAAGTGTTTTAGTGTTTAGGGCCTCTAACTTGAGGGGTTCCACACCTCCCGATTTTTCAGTAGTATGTATGATATCAAGAGCAACTCTTCAAACAATCTCCAATTTTTTGGCTAGTCTCCACAATGGGAGGCTGCGCTGCCACCGTACAATTCCTGCATCTGTTCCAAGAAAGATGGAGCAAGTTCTCAAGAAAGGAATTACCAAGGAGTATAGAGCCTGGAGCGCACGGGGGGGGGGGTCGGTGAGACACTGAAATATCATTAGAGGGCAGTCTGATCTCTGAGTTGGCATCTGGCTTTCTTGCTTAATCATTATGTATGAGCGTGAGTTACAATTATATCAACTCTACCTTTCTGCATTATGAAGGGAGCTAGCAATGCCTGTTGCAGGGGGGAAGAGATGAGTGCAGAGACCTAGAGTAGCAGGAAGAAGGGGCATGTATGTAAGGTAACCTGTGTGAAGGAGGCAAGCAGGTGTGGAAGGGCACACCTGACCTAACTGTTGAAGTGTGAGCAGAAGGCAGCCAGGTTTAAGTGTGGCATATGGCTCAGGCCAAGGAAGGAAGTTGGAGCATGTTCTGTTGATGGCAAAGTAGGTTCCATCCCTTCTGTGTTCATCTCGATCAGATCAAAAGCCAAAATCTTTATGATAGGACTCAATGTCTCTTGTATTAGTTTTCTTTTTGCCACCAAGATAAAGCACAAACCACAAGCAACTTGGGGAGAAAAGGATTTTTTTCATCTTACACTTCAAAGTAACAGTCCATTACTGAGGGAGGTCAGAACAGGAACTCAGGGCAGAAACCTGGAGGCAGGAACTAAAGCAGAGACCATGCTGCTTAATGGCTTGCATTTCCATCATTTGCTCTGCCTGCTTTCTTCTGTACCCCAGGACCACTTGCCCAGGGTGGCACCATCCCCAGTGGGCTGTGCACTCTCACGTCAATCATTAACCAGGAAAATGCCCACACATATGCCATAAGGCAATCCTACGGAGGCCGATCCTCAGTGGAAGCTTCCCATTTCCAGATGACTCTCTCCCGTGTCAAGTTGACAACAACTAGCTAGTACAACTCTCATTGCCTGTCTCACCTCTCATTACTCTCTCTTGTTCACTATGTTCTGGTTATACTATCTTTTTTTTACTGATTCTTAACTGTGTAGCTATGTTGTACTGTCTACTCTCTTGCCTCAGACAGCTAAGGCGCTCACTCCCTCATCTCTGTCAGGGTTGTGCTTCTATGTTATTACTCCCCCCACTCAGGCCTTTCCTGGACACCACATCTAAAATAACACATTTGCCTTGCTTTACGGCTCAGTGGTAAAAAGCTTGTAGAGCTTGTATAATTCTGAATTCTAGCCCTAGTCTGTCTCTGTTTCTTTCTCTATCCCTTTCTCTCTCTCTCTCTTTCTCTCTCTCTCTGACACACACACACACACACACACACTCTGTTTTATTTTCAATCTTAATGCTTAATTCTACTTGAAATGATGGACATTTCTTCTTTCCCTCCCCTTCTCCCCTTCCCCTCCCCTCTTCTCTCTCCCTTCCTTTCTTCCTCTCTTGTCTGTTTTCATCACTATAATATCACCTTCCTGAACATATAATGTGCTGGCTTTGCTTTTTTAGTGTATTTCCGGTGTTTAGTGCTGTGCATGACACATACAAAGTGCTTGGTTATTGTTTATTGAGTGAATTATAGAAAGCTATAGCAGGATTGGATGAGAAAGCAAGATGGACTAATTTATATGTTTCAACATTCTCACTAGCCACAGGATAAAGAAGAGATTTGCAAATTAAATTGCAGTTTGTGGCATAAATTTGGGTGAGAGTCTTATTAGAGCAGCCACCAAGAACATTCACTGACTCCCTCATGCCAGAAACACGTAGTCTGGTCTCTGCCCCATACCCTTTGCCAGCCAGATAGGAGTTTACCAAATTCTCTTCCTATGCTGGGACACTGAGAGTCATGCACTCTTTGCTGAAGCTAATCTATGCCAGAAAAAAAGTAGCCCTGGGCAAAGGGAGGGGCTCTGAGCAAGATCAGCAGTAATTTCTGGCTAGTGGCAAGATTTTAGGGGGCATCTCAATGGGTGCATATGACTTGACTCTTAACAGAACTAGCATGTGGGACATTTCTCAGATTGTGCTAGCAGAAATGATGGGGATGGCCTTGGACGTGGAAGATCGTACATGAGCAGTTTGGGAGGTAAGGGGTTAGGAACATTTGAGAAAAACAGAATCTGGGCCTCAGTGAATTAGATTAGGGGTTGCTTAATGATTGAGAGTTTGAACAGCCAGGCAGTGGTGGTACATGCCTTTGATCCCTGTCTGCACTTTCGAGGCAGAGGCAGAGGCAGGTGGATCTCTGTGAGTTTGAGGCCATCCTGGACTACAGAGAGTGTGTGAACTCTGGAATCATACTGCTTGAATTTGAATCCTGCTTGTATTGTTGGTGGCTAATCTTCCTGGGCTTTATTTTTTATATAAAATGAAGACAAATATCTTTATAGGGTTGTTAAAGAGAGCACCTAAGTTATTGAGTATGAAGTGTTGAGAATGGTACCTAAATACTAAGTTCATTGTCTGTTGAACCTTGGAGAGGCCTTTAATGCTAGAATGATTGGAAATTGGACTAATTTGTAGGCAATGAGAGCTGTGGGTGTTTTGTGGATAGAGAGATAGTTGACCAAAGCTGGGTTTGAAGTGTGTGCTGGTAAGGGAGAAGTTTGAGAGGTTGGTGAGCAGGATCCTGTCTGGGGAAAACAGGAAGAGTGTCTTTGATACTGGGCTGGGTGTAATTTGTCGGGGCTTTGAGGGCTGAGAAAAGAGAAAGGCGAGAAAGGAGAATTCTGACTAGCACTTGGGAGGGTGGAGGATGAACAGCGAGGGAGAATTCCCACCAGGGAAGAGCCCAGCTCTCCTGCCCCTGACCTCCAGCACAGGAGGCTGGCAGTCCCCAGACAGCATAAGCAAGAGCCTGGCATTCTGGCCTCTGCCAATAGAGGCTGAGGAGGGCTCTTTAATCCCATTACTAGCCAGGAACTCCCACAGTCTATACTACTTCCCCCAGAGGGGGAAAAAAAGATCATTCTTTTAGCCCCAGCCACACCCATTCTCCCAGAGCCTCCTCCACTCCTCAGCCTTCCTGCTTCTCCCCACCCCTGTGCTTCTCACCGTGCCCTGGAGCTCTGCCGCCACCTGGGTTCCCTGGCAGCCTGGTTGCTATGGCACTGTGGAAGCAGGTCTGGCAGAACAACAGCTCTAGTAACCCCAGCAGGCAAGATCTGGGACCCAGCTCCTGCCACCTTTCTGCTTGAGAACCCCCTGCCCTCCTCCCCCAGCTGAGCAGAGGAGGACATGAGGAGAAAGAGGAAGCTTCCCCGCAGGGCAGCTCTTTACCTGTGAGGATGCTGAATGGGAGGCACTTCCCACTGTGGCCCAGCCTGTGCCTTCACCCTGCCCTGTCACCAGCAGCAGCAGCAGAAGCAGCAGCAGCAGTAACAGCAGCAGCAGCAGCAGCAGCAGCCTGGGAACCCTGGGACCTGGCCAGGCCTGAACTCCAGGCTGCTAAGGGCAGGGGCAGGGCACAGGGGCACGGCTGGGTGGAAGGAGGGGAGAACCTGGATGGGCACAGGAGTCAGTAAACAGGGCTGGGAGGGAACTATATGTCAAGGAAACTGGTCTGGGGTAGTTTCGGGAAGTCACTGCATGGGGTTATGAGGGCTTAGAGCAGGGAGGGGAAGAGGTCTGGGGAGGGGCAACTAGGCCATCAAGGGAAGGAAGATTTGAGGTTGGTGCTGATAGGGACAGGAGTGGGAGGAGACTGGGGGTAAGGTCGTGACTGGACCAAAGAGGTGGTAGGACTGAGGACAAAACTGAGAGGACACCCTTGAGGGAACGGTGTTTCAGAACGGAGTTGTGGAGATGGGGTTCCAAAGGGAAGGAGCTGAAATGGAATGAAGATAAACAAAGGGATGGATAGTGCAGGCAGTGAGGAGGCAGAGATTGAAGGTCTCTTAAATGTTGGGGTCTGGAGGTATATGAGGAAATGGAAGAAAATGGGATTGGGAGCATGATGTATTCACTCAGTTGGGCCTAGCAAGCCTCTCTACTGTTGCCACATCCTGGCTCATTTTATCTCATCCCCACAGTGTGGAGGGTGATGCCCCAGGCAGTGACCTGAGCACAGCGGTTGATAGTCCTGGGAGCCAACCCCCCTACCGGCTGAGCCATCTGCCCCCAACCAGCAGCCACATGGGGGGCCCCCCTGCTGGCGTGGGCCTTCCTTGGGCTCAAAGGGCACGCCTCCAGCCGGCCAGTGTCGCCCTGAGGAAGCAGGAGGAGGAGGAGATAAAGCGCTCCAAGGCCCTGTCAGACAGCTATGAACTCTCCACAGACCTGCAGGACAAGAAGGTGCAGAAGAGATACTCTGGTTGAAAATGGGAATGGGATACTGAAGGAGCCAAAGGAGGGGGCTTGGGGTGTGGCACTTGAGGGTGGTGTTCAGGGAGGGACAGGAAGGCTGGAACTGGAGAAGACTGACTCCAGGGCCTGTCATTGTACAGGTAACTCAGATTCACTGCACATGCACCGAGTCTCCTGTTCACTCAACAGGCATTATTGTGCTCCAATGATTGGGTCCAAAAAATGAATGAGATCTGCATCTAGCTTTCAAAGATATGCAATCTAAGTGGGCAGGGTGGGTGGGCGGCACACACAGAACTTGACAATTCCACAGTATGACGCAATACACTGACTGGAGGGGCTTAGGTGAGGAGAAAGGGGAGGGAGGACAATATACAAGATTTCAGAAAAACAGAGCCTGAAAAGGCAGTTATTAACACATTCATTATGGCTAGATGTTTGGACTGCAGGTGAGTCCTCCCTCACCTCCTCTCCTCTTTCTTCCTGCTTCTCTCTTACTCGGATTCTCTTTCTTCAACTTCCAACTCTTCAGTTACTGTTTCCTTTCTTTCATCTTTTGGTTTCTCAAAGATGATTTTAAATATGTTTTCCTTTTTTCCCTTGGGATTGTGTACATTTTGGGATTATAAGTGAGAAAACACTGGGTACAAAGCCTGTCATGATTTCCAGCAGTTAGTTATGACTTGACTGGGGATATAGTTGACGACCAAGGCCATGAGGCTCTGGCAACTTTCTTAATTTGTTCTCTGACAGGTGGAAATGCTGGAGAGGAAGTATGGGGGCTCCTTCCTGAGCCGAAGGGCTGCCAGGACCATCCAGACAGCCTTTCGCCAGTATCGTATGAATAAGAACTTTGAGAGGCTGCGCAGCTCAGCTTCCGAGAGCCGCATGTCCCGCCGCATCATCTTGTCCAACATGCGGATGCAGTTCTCTTTTGAGGAGTACGAAAAAGCACAGAACCCTGCGTACTTCGAGGGCAAGCCTGCCTCACTGGATGAGGGTGCCATGGCTGGTGCCCGGAGCCACCGGCTTGACCGGGGTCTCCCCTATGGAGGCTCCTGTGGTGGGGGCATCGATGGTGGCGGAAGTTCTGTCACCACATCTGGAGAGTTTTCTAATGACATCACAGAGCTGGAGGACTCCTTCTCCAAACAGGTCAGGAGCCCTGAAAGGGGCTTTTCTTCTTCATTACCAGGCTCTGGCTGCTTCTACTGGTTTTTATTTATTTTTCCAAGGATTTGAACTCATGAGCACTTAACAGCAACAAATAGCAGCAATTTTAATTGAGACTTTGAGAGTGATGACAGAGAATTGTTAGCATGATAAAAAATTACATACAACTGGGTGTATACCTATAATTTAAACACTGGTGGGACTGAGGCAGGATGGTTAGGAACACTTATGTAAACACACACACACACACACACACACACACACACACCCTAAGGCACACACACAAACCCTAAGGCACAAATGTAGCTCAGTAGTAGAGCACTTGCCTAGAATGGACCGAGTCCTGTGTTTCCCCTCCAGTATTGTTAAAAGAAATCTACCATGCTAAAGCAAGCATGTTAGAGTATGGATGCATCGGACCAGTGAAATGACTCAGCAGGTAAAGGCACTTACTGCCAAGCTTGATGACCTAAGTTTGATTCCCAGAACCCACACTATGGAAAGACAGAACAGATCGTTCATTTAAATGTCTTTATTTTTATGTTTGTGTATTTGTGGGTGTGTGCCAGGTATGTATAGTTGCCCAAGAGTGCTAAAAATTATATCAGATCCCCTAGAGCTAGAGTTAAAGGTGGTTATGAAGTATCTGGCATGGTTACTGGGAACCAAACTTCAATCTTCTACAAGAGTGGTATATATTCTTAACCACAAAACCATTCCTTCAGTCCACAAAAACTGATTTATAAAAAAAGATTTATTTATTTTATTTTATATGTTTCAGTGTTTTACCTACATGCATGTATGTGTACCAGCTGCATACCTGACATTCAAAAAAGGATGTCTGATCCCATGAAACTGGAATTAGGAATGACTGTGAGTGCCCGTGGTGCTGAGAATTGAACTTGGGTCCTATGAAACAGTAACAAGTGCTCTTAATTGTTGTGCTGGTAGTTTTTTTTTTTAAAACTTTATTTATTTATTTGCCTTGGTGTTTGCCTGGAACTGGAACTAGAGACAGTTGTTAGCTGCCATGTGGGTGCTGGGAATCGAACCCGGGTCCTCTGGAAGAGCAGACGGTGCTCTTAACCGCTGAGCCATCTCTCCAGCCCCGTGCTGGTAGTTTTATGTCAACTTGAAAGACAGTCATTTTAGAAGAGGAAACCCTAGTTGAGAAAATGCTCACATCTGATTGGCCCATGGGCAAGCCTATGGTGCATTTTCTTGGTTAATGATTGATCTGGGAGGGTCCAGCTCACTGTGAACTGTTCCACCCCAGGCTAGTGGTCCTGGATGCTTTAAAAAAGCAGGGTGAGCCAAGCAGTGGTATGCCATTGATCCCAGTACTCTGGAGGCAGAAGCAGAGTCAAAGCCAGCTTGGCCTACAGAGTGAGTTCCAGGACAGCCCAGGCTATACAGGGAAATACTGCCTCAAAAAATCAAAACCAAACCAAGAAAGGAATGAAGGAAAGAAGGAAGGAAGGAAGGAAAAAAGGAAGGAAGGAAGGAGGCAGGCTGAGCTAGCCGTGGGGAGCAAGCCAGTAAGCAGCACTCTTCCATGTCTTTTTACATCAGTCTTGCCTCGAGGTTCCTGCCTTGAGTTTCTGGCCCCACTTCCCTGAATGATGGACTACATAATGTAATATGAGATAAATGCTTTCCTTCACAAGTTGTTTTTGATCATAGTTTTATCACAGCAATAGAAACCATAACTAAATTAGAAATTGGTACAAGGTTCATGGGATATTGATATGACAGACCAACCATGTTTGGGGGAGGATTGTGAAAGGGCTTTGAAACTTTGGGCTAAAAAAATAACAACAGATGAGCCAACTCTCTAGCCTTGAGAAATGATTCTTGAAAGTTATGCATATGCAGGGCTGGAGAGATGGCTCAGCAGTTAAGAGCACGTCTGCTCTTCCAGAGGACCCGGGTTCGATTCCCAGCACCCACATGGCAGCTAACAACTGTCTGTAGTTCCAGTTCCAGGCAAACACCAAGGCAAATAAATAAAGTTTAAAAAAAAAGAAAGTTATGCATATGCATTTTGACATACAAGCACATGTGCACACATGCATGTGCACACACACTATAAGCACAATAAAGCAATAAAAGTATTAATATAAAAAACAAATAAGAAAACAAAATGTCAATGTCCCCACTGTTTAAAACTTGATATAATAGCAAATAAAGGCTTTACTAACAGATAATGAGCACCTGCTGGATGCCAGGTACTCTATATGCTTCACAACAGATCTATAAGGTAGAGATTATTTTTCCCATTTTATAAAGGAAGAAACTGAGGCTGAGGCTTTGATTTGGTCCATATTCTCCAGTCTGGTAGACAATAGGAGACATATAGATGCATGCTCATCTCCTAAAACAGAATATGTTCAGAACCAGAAGGGATTCTGGAGGACCAAAGAATTTTCTTGGAGTAAACAGCATCATAACTAAGCCTTACAGAACTGAAAAGATGTAGTTAGTTTGAGATGTTGAAGAGGGCATTGTTTGTTTGGGTATTGATTGCATCAGCAAAACCATGGAATGATGGGAATGGACACAGCCGAGAGTGGAATGGGAGGTCATTCTGATATTTTAGCATGGCTCACAGGTGAAAATCTCAGTTGTGTCATTTCCCAGCCGTATGACCTCAGACAAACAGTTTCACCTTTTGACCAGCAAAAGGGAGATAAAGCTTTTTTTTAGTGCTATTTTAGAGCTGTTTTAAAGATGCATTTCATCTAGGTAACATGCATGAAAGTACCTGGTATATGGTAATTGCCAAGTTAGCTGTTCTTTTTTTCTCCTAAAACTAAGGAGGTACTTGGTAGAAATTGTTGAATGAATGAAGCTTTATAAAAGAAGAAATCTCTGTGATCTAAACTCTGTCATCTGACCCTATCATGCTTGCTTCTCTGGGGCTAGTAAAAAGAAGGAGGGAAGGAAAGAAGTAATAAAGGGAAGATCCGTATCATCCATCCATTCATTTATATGATAATTAAGCATCTTTTCTGTGTCAAGCAGTAGCTGATCTAAAATAGAAACTGAGCTTGCTCCTATTCCTCAAGGGAAGAATAGAGAATGGGAGAATACCACCTGATGGAAGAGAGAGAACCAGGCCTGATCCTAGCACTCCATGCTATCTAAGTCAGATGTGGGGGAAATGGATTGGTTACCTAATTCTGTACAGCAAACTACCCCAAAATTTAGTTACTTAAAAATGATCTTAGGGGCCAGTGAGATAACCTGTACAAGCCTGGTGACCTGAATTCAATCCCTGGAACCTATGTAAGAGTGGAAATAGGAATCAGTGCTACAAAGTTATCCTCTGACCTTTACACACATGCTGTGGCTTATGTACCTACGCCCACACATCACGTGCTCACAGACACAATAATAACACATTTTAAAACAAATTTAAAAAAACCCTAATGTTAGAACTGAGCTTAAGCAATAAACTATCCCCCTTTTCTTATTTTTCTTCTGAACAGAGTCGCATTGTATAGCCTAGGCTGGCCTTGAACTTGAGGTCCTCCTGGCTTAGTTAGCCTTTGGAGTGCTATAATTACAAGTGAGCAGCACATACACAACGAACATTTATGATGCAGTTTCTGAGGGCCAGGAAGCTGTGAGGGGCGTGGCTGGATGATTCAGGAGGCTGCTGTGTGGGACACAGTCTCAGAAGGCTGAACAAGGCCTGGCAGGTTAACTCTTTGTTGGCAGTTCTTCTCCCTTAGGGCCCACAGTGTGGTTTTCCTTAGGCAAGGGCTCTGAAGGAGTACAAGTCAAAAGGAGCATGCAAGACAGACTGCAGTATTTGACAGTCTCATTCCAGAAATGATATACCTTCACTTCTACTGTCTGTTTTGGGCCACACAGACCAATTCTAGTGCAGTATGGTAAGATTATGGATACTAAGAGGAAGAGATCCGTAGGGGCCATTTTGGATGCTAGGTATACAGGGAGACAGAGTTACTGGGTGGAGTTCAGATTCTCAAGAGTAAATATTATGGATTTCCTAAGAGATATTCACACAGAGAGCCCTGAGAGGAAGCCGAGATTTGGGGTTTTCCCTAGATGGGAGTTGAGAGGTAGAGTGTAGCTTGAATCAGGGAGGAGGTAGTATTTGACTTGGGCTGATATGGAGATGGAATTCTGGAGTGTCTGCGAAGGCATCTTGTCATTGTTAGCCCTCTGTAAACTCATAGTGACTCCTTGAGAATAATTTTGTAAATTATTAAGAACCTAAGGGTTTCTTTGTAAATAAAGGGCTGGATAACACACAATGAACTCAATGGTATTTTTGCAGACTTATTGTCTCATATTGCTTTGTTTGGACATTTTTTGTCTAACTGGTCTTTTGCTTGTATTTTTATGGTTTCTGATTTTGTATTTTTATGTGTTTTGATTGTAAGTGTATGCGTATTTGTATTTCTTGTCCCTTTTCTTTGTTATTTTTTAAAAATTATTTTTCTGGTTTGTTTGATTTTTTTTGTTTGTTTTGTAAAGAGAGAAAGAAGGCATTGAGTTGGGTGAGCAGGGAGGATTTGGGGAGGGGAAACTGATCAGAATATATTGTGTGAAAGTGAATTTGTTTTCAATAAAAACATGCATACATATAAAAGAATAATAAGGGGCTAGAGAGGTGGCAGGTGTGATTCCCAGCAGCTCCAGTTTCAGGGGATTTTGATAACCTTTTCTGGTCTCCACTGGCACCAGGCACACATGTGGTACACAGACATACATGCAGGCAAAACACCCATACACACAAAATAAATAAACAAATAAATAAATATTTTTAAAATTTAAAATAAAGAACCTATGGTGGGGGAGGGGAACACAGACATCTGCCTTTTTGGCTGACCCACCAGGAGGCTTTTTTCCTGCCTTCCTTCCTTCCTTTTTCTCTTACCCTTATACCATTCCTCTCTTCATCATTCCTCCCTTTCCGTTTTCACCTTTCACTGTGTGCAGGTTAAGTCTCTGGCTGAATCCATCGATGAGGCTCTGAACTGCCACCCATCAGGGCCTATGTCCGAGGAGCCAGGGTCAGCCCAGCTGGAGAAACGGGAATCAAAGGAACATCAAGAGGACAGCTCAGCTACATCTTTCAGTGACCTTCCCCTCTACTTGGATGACCCAGTTCCTCCTCCATCACCTGAGCGACTGCCCAACACAGAGCCCCCACCCCAGGGCCGCCCTGAGTTCTGGGCTCCAGCTCCCCTCCCACCAGTTCCTCCTCCAATGCCACCAGGGACCCGGGAAGATGGTAGCCGTGAGGAAGGCACTCGCAGGGGGCCTGGGTGCTTGGAGTGCCGGGATTTCCGCCTCCGAGCTGCACACCTTCCCCTCCTTACCATTGAGCCTCCCAGTGACAGTTCTGTAGACCTGAGTGACCGCTCAGATCGCGGCTCTGTCCACCGCCAGCTGGTGTATGAGGCTGATGGCTGCAGCCCCCATGGGACCCTGAAGCACAAGGGGCCACCAGGCAGGGCCCCAATCCCACACCGACACTACCCTGCCCCTGAGGGTCCTGCTCCAGCCCCACCAGGGCCCCTGCCACCAGCCCCCAATAGTGGCACTGGGCCCAGTGGTGTGGCTGGAGGTCGGAGGTTGGGGAAATGTGAGGCAGCAGGTGAGAACTCTGATGGTGGAGACAATGAGAGCCTTGAGAGCTCCAGCAACTCCAATGAGACCATCAACTGCAGCTCCGGCTCCTCTTCTCGGGATAGCCTGAGGGAACCTCCGGCTACCGGCCTGTGCAAGCAGACTTACCAGAGGGAAACAAGGCACAGCTGGGACTCACCAGCCTTCAACAATGATGTGGTACAAAGGCGGCATTACAGAATTGGCCTCAACCTCTTCAATAAGTATGTGCTCTCGGTTCTAGCCTCCTTTCCTCTTTCCATCCTGCATAGGCACCTTGTTTTAGAACCTAGCTCCAAGCAGTGAACTTGGTTCTGCCATCCTGTCATTGGTGAAATGGTATTTCTCCCCAGGTGTCCATGGATGGGACTAGCAGAAGGTGGACGCAATAGCTCATGCTTGGAAATCTTAGCACTCAGTAGACTTTAGTCAAAGGGATTGCCACAAGTTAGAAGATAGCCTAGGCTGTTGTGAGCACCAGGCCAGCTTCAAAACACAATTAACCAAAATAAGAAACAAAGAGGAAAAAAAAACAGGGTTGCCAAATAGAAAGGCCCCCAACATGTCTGAGTTTGGGTGCTAGTGCTTTTGATATCTGTTTGTATGAGCTTGAGCAAGATGGCAATATGTTCCCCCAAAATGGCTTCCAGGTTTTGTCATCCTTGTACCTCCTTTCCACGGGGGAGGCAATCTAGAATATAAAGAATCTTAGACTAGGACCCCTAATCTGCCTTTGTTCACTATTGTTGAGCCTTAGGCAGTTTGTGTTCCCTCTTTGGGCTTCAGGTTTTTTTCATCTTTCTTGTAAGCAGGGTTGTGTATTCGGTGGCAGGCTGGTGTGACTAATGGTGACTAAGCTCTCTAGGTGCCTGGTCCTGTGCCAGGTGCTTAGGAATGGGGGTGAGAGTGTGGCATTTGATTAGAAAATAATTAGAAAACAGAAGATGTAATTAGAAAACATTAGATATAATGGAAGGCATTTGATGTAATACCTCACGTCTTTATAGTCTGTTAAACACTGCCACCTATATTTAATTTTCACAATAACGCAGCAAGGCCGGTAGTAATGTTCTTATTTTAGAGATAAGGGACTAGACCTGGAGAAGCACAAGAGGCTGTCCAAAGCCATACAGTTAGAAAGGTCAGAGGCTCCTAGGACATCACAGTCCAAACTTCCAAATTTTAGTTTGCCTCAGGGGTCCTAAGGCTTTCAAGTTCTGCACATGAAAGAATTCCAACCCAGATTTTTTTGTTGTTGTTCCCACTCTCTGAAAGCATTGGAGACACCTTATCTGTAGCAGCAGTCACAGAGGCTGGGGAGGAGGTAGAACATGGAACAAAGTAACCTCTTCACTTCTTCCCTGTCCTGAGGGTCCTGAGAAGCAGTCTTGGTCTAGAGCTCTGGCCTAGTCTCAAGATTCTGATGGTATACTGGCAGAGAGTAGGCTCTGCTTTCAATGCTTGTTTTCTTCCAATTGTGTATGCCTCCAAAGAGGAAATTAGTATAAGGAAGCCTTGGAATTTTGAAATTCTGTGAAATAGAAAAGTAATTTCTTCTTGTTCTGTGGTCTTCCTGTACCCTAAAGGAATTGGACCACATTATAGATCCTGGGTTCCCTGAAGCCTTGGTTAGTCGGGCCCCAAATCAGTTCTAGAAATGGAACCAGGCGCAATTCTAGAGGAACAGCTGTCTGACCTACCTCTTCTCTTTCTGCAGGAAGCCAGAGAAGGGCATCCAGTATTTGATCGAGCGAGGTTTCCTATCAGACACTCCTGTGGGGGTGGCTCACTTCATCCTGGAGCGGAAAGGCCTGAGCCGGCAGATGATAGGGGAATTCCTGGGGAACCGGCAGAAGCAGTTCAACAGAGATGTGTTGGAGTGAGGACTCTAACATGGGGCAGGCCGGCTAGGGATTCCTGGAAAAGGAAGACGGGAGGGAGGAAGGGGGCACTCTATCTTTTTTGGCTCAGATAAACTTTTCAAAACAAGATGAGTAGATTTTCCTCTTCCCATACCCCTTTGATCTTTAGCTACCTAAAGGGTGTTATCTCTCTTGATCCTATTCCTTAAGTCTTCTAAGACTGGTTCTCTGAAAGGCATGCTCACCTAAGTAGTATGCTTTGGGCCTCAGTTTCCCGCCACTGAAATGAATAGATTAACGGAAAGCACTTTTAGTGATCATGTGCCTTCAGTTTTCATACTTTAGCTTCAAACGTTCTGTTGTTCAGGTGGGATGGGTCCAAAGTTTGGAAGTATGTCAGTGGGTGCTTTGGGCTCCTCGTGTAAGTGGGTGGGTCGGTGGTTGGTGGAGAAAAATGAAGAGCGCCACCACACACCCTGCTACTTTCCTTTCCAGCTGTGTGGTGGATGAGATGGACTTCTCCTCTATGGATTTGGATGATGCGCTCAGGAAGTTTCAATCCCATATTCGTGTTCAGGGGGAGGCCCAGAAAGTGGAGCGACTCATTGAAGCGTTCAGGTGTGCCTGCTTCCCACTCCTGACGCCACCCCTTTCTACTTTGGGGCCCTGTTTCCACAAGACGATTCTCTGAGCATCTTAATTTTCTTATAGTGAACCAGAAATAAAGCTCAGGGGTGGTGGGTGACAGGAGAATTGCTGAGTTCAAGACCAGCCTGGTATACATATCCAGTTCCAGGACAGCCAGGGTTACATTGAGAGACCCTGTCTCAAAGAAACAAAACAAAAGCTAACCAAACCAACAAAAATCCAGAAATGGGAAATCCCACTTTGAGAGGCCTTTGTAAGGTTCAAAGGTAGTGAATGTAAAGTATCTATCTCGAGCAATTGAGATACAGGTATATTAATAAATGACAATATCAGTAGTAAATGGGAATATTCACGGACCTGGGTGTGTAAGGCAGTGATAGAGCTTTTGCCTGTTGCATGACTATGAATCTTTGGTTTCTATGCCCAGTGCTGAAAAAAGGCCACCATTCATTGGTATTTCCATTTTGTAGGGGTCAAATCTGAAGTTCAGGGACATTAGAGTAAAGTAGCTGAACCAGGATTTGAACTTGAGCATATCTAATGCCATGATATCCAAGCTCAGCTCTAAATGCTTTCAAGATCAAACAGAGTTGGGTGGTAAAATCTTGCCCCACTCCTTTCGAGCATTTACTGGAGAGATGGAAGGATTGCTGAGAATTCATTTCCCATTATGGGGGCAAGATGATCTGCTTTTATCTCAGCTTTACTATTCACCAGCTCAATTGTCTGGGCAAGTTACCTCATCACTTTGAGCCTTCATTATATCCTGTGTAAAATAGGACTGCTTGGGAGTTGGAGGCGTGGCTTAGTTGTAGAGTTTATGCTTAGCATGTTCAGATCCCAAGGTTCAATCCCCAGCACTACATACCCAAAGAAATGGGGAAATAGCAATCACGCAGCGATGTGATCAAGTGCATGAAACAATGTATGTAAGTCTCCTGGAAAAGTTTCAAGAAGGTAATGATTATGCCTTTTCATGGTAGTATTGGGGAAATTGAAGAAGACAGACTCCAAATACTAAGGGAGTGTTCTCAAAGGAAAACGTTTATGATGGCAACCTGGGAAAATGATGGGTAGGTGAAAATTGCTAGCATGTGAGTCTAGACTTGACTCTTGTTGTTTCTCAGCCAGCGGTACTGTGTCTGTAACCCTGCCCTTGTACGCCAGTTCCGGAACCCAGACACCATCTTCATCCTTGCTTTTGCCATCATCCTCCTCAATACTGACATGTACAGCCCCAGTGTCAAGGCAGAACGCAAGATGAAACTGGATGACTTCATTAAGAACCTGAGAGGTGACCAGAATTTCCCATCTCTTTTGCCTGCCTGTCATCAGAGAAATGAAACAAGGGTGCGGATGGGAGTGGGGTAGGAGACATCCCAGATGTCCTTATAAATTAGCCTTCGATGCTGTCACTTTATCTCATGGCAAGATGTCCCCAGGGCATTTCCTAATTAATTCACTCAAATGGTTATTTGCCAGGCTGTGTGGGTAGCTCAGTAGCTGAGTACTAACCTAGCACGTTCAAGGCTCTGAGTTTAATTTCCAGAACTGCAAAGAAAAAGCAGTAGTTTATTCATATACTCACTCTCAGACCAGCTATTTCCTAAGTATTGACTCAGGTTGTAGAATATGACAAAAAACAAAAAACAAAACAAAAATAGCCTGGCTTCTCAACTATTTTACTCACTCATTATTCCTTCATCCATTCATTATTATCTATGTCCTTAGCTTTCCTATTTATGCCCATAAAGACTTGATTACTTTAGATACCTTTTCCCTCCATTCATTTATTCATTCAGCCAACCACCCAGTCAACCAGTTGATACTTACTGGAAGCTTAATGTGTATCAAGTAAAATGTGTACCAGGGACTATGGAGGAGAGTCTGCTATAGTCTCTGTTCTTAGAGCTCTTCCAGCTTGAGGGAGAGATTGACATATAGTGCCAGATAACCACAAAAAGACAGAAAGTGAACAGTGATGCCCAAGAGGCCAACAGACAACCTGAGTCAAAGGAAGGAGAGCTTACGTCCTACTGACTTCCCAGAGGATTTGTGTTTTAAGATGAACCTTGAAGAGGACAGACTGAAAATAGATGAGGGCTTACCTAGCAGAAAGAACAACAAAGGCCCAGGTGGAAGAAAATGTGAAGTTGTTTAGAGAACACTTGGGAAGATCAGATGGATCCACTATCTGAGGCCCTCCAATGCCAGATAAATGATGTCACTTTGATCTTTTCTTTTAGTTTATTGTAATGATGTCAAGTCCTAGCTCTCATCAAAGATCAGCCTACTAAAATGGCATAGATTGCAATTATTTCTAAAGAAATGAAAGAAGGGAATAGAGATTATGAGAACAAGACAAAGCTGCTGACTGTCATAACTTATATAGTGGAAGGCTTTAAGCTGTCTCGAAGCTAAGGTTAAAAGGGAGTGGGGAGAAGAATGTACTTTTAGCACTTGTGCAAGAAAGTATGGTATTTCCAAAGGAGAAGTCATTTTTCCTAGCAGAGGCTCTGAAGAGAAGAGTGAGAAGGCTTCATTCAGCACACAGTCAAGAGTGAAGAAAGATGATATAGACTTAGGAAGCAGAAGTTAGATTGGAGGGTACCCAGAGCTGTTTCCCATAATCTTGCCATTATTCATTCATCCATATACATATGCTCCTATACAGTCAGTCTTCCATACCTGTGGGTTAGTCATCCATGAATTCAACCAACTGTAGATTGAAAACATCTGGAAAAATAACTTGTGTCTGTACTGAACATGTACAAACATTTTCCTGTCATTAGCCCTAAAAATATACAGTAAAAAGCACTGTTTACATAGCATTGACATTGCAATAGATATTGTAAATAATATACAGATTATTTAAAATAACAAGAGGATGTATGTAGGTTACATGAAAAGAATACCACACTTTACACATTACCACTTGGCAACCATACTTGATTGTCCTATTTTCTATATGAGGCATGAGCATCTTTGGATTTGAGTATCGATTGAAGATCTTGGAACCAATCTCCTATGAATATGGAGGAATGATTTGTGTGTGTGTGTGTGTGTGTGTGTAACTGTATATATTTTCCCCAGTTATTGAACAAATAAGAAAGTAAGCAATGCATGTTAATTTTAGAAATGTGGGGCATGAGGCTATATTTCAGCAACAGACTGTACTTCCCATTCCCATTCATATCTAAAACAAAAAATTCACAAGTATACTCACTGTTTCTTTGGGGTTTTTTGTTTGTTTGTTTTATTTTGTTTTGTTGTTTTGCTAAGGTCCAAGCTAGGTGAGCGATATTATGGAGACCCATCTACTGCCTACCCTCCATATTGATGTGAGATATTCCTGTGTTACGCTTTCCATGTAGGGGTTGACAATGGTGAAGACATCCCCCGAGACCTCCTGGTAGGCATCTACCAGCGCATCCAAGGTCGTGAACTTCGGACCAATGACGACCATGTGTCCCAGGTGCAGGCTGTGGAGCGTATGATTGTTGGCAAGAAACCGGTGAGTGCCTGGGGAGGAGACACTACTGTGTGGTAAGTCATTCCCCCCAGCCGCAGATTGCCTTGACTTGTAAAATGAAGTGGGCAATATTAAATTCCTTAGAGATCATGGTACAGATTATGCGAGATTATCCACTTAAGTGCAGAATCTAGTATATTGCAGAGTTCATAGTAGGTGCTATATAAATATTTTCTTCTCATCTGTGGTTTGTCTGCCCATCCCAAGCAAGGGGAGTCAAGCTAAATTTGCTAAGAAACAGATATATTTTGGCCAACAAACATTTAGGGATGCTTTATCTCAATCCCAGCATTTTACTGGAATCCAGAGACACAGAGGTGAAGCAGACACAATTTCTGTCTTTAGAGGCACTGAGAGACTAGTGAGGTTCCAAGGCAAAGACACAAATAAGACTTCTTCCTTGTGGTCCAATTTAGAGGAACAGAAATCAGGAGAGGGCATTTTAAACCAAATGAAGTCAGAAAGATTTTTTGGAAAATAACTTTGGAATTGCAGTTTGAAAAGGGGCAAAATATGGCCATGCAGAGCTGGACAGGAAAGGTGTTTCAGACTATTGGTTGCTATTCTGGTGCTATTGGGACAAAGATAAGGTGGCAGAAAAGCATAAAGGAAGGACTTAATTGTTTATATTCTTTGTGTCAGGGTGACAGATATGTATCAGGTGTACATTTTGCCTTGTTAAGGTACCAGAGGCCTGAAGTTTATGAGATGGCCTTGCTGACATCTATTTTTCTACATCTATCCAGGTCCTGTCTCTGCCTCACCGTCGACTGGTTTGCTGCTGCCAGCTCTATGAGGTGCCAGATCCAAACCGCCCCCAGAGGCTGGGGCTGCATCAGCGGGAGGTTTTCCTCTTCAATGACCTCCTTGTGGTATGGGCATTGGGCAGAAGGAAATGCGGGGGTGGCGGGGGGGAGATAATCAGCACAGCTGCTGACTCTTGTGCAAACCATGGTATGTGGAGTGTAGTTGGTACAGTGCTCCAGCATGCCACCTGCATGGTCTCCAGTAAGGCATAACTCCTCTCTGTACCTCCTTTCCTTCATTTTGATGTAGTAACAGCCACATAGGAGCAGACAATGTGAGGATCAGGGGGAAATGATAGACCTATAACCTGAGAAGTGGTAGGAAGTGTCCCTGTCCACTGCAGTGGCACCTAGGATCGTGAAGCTGTGGCCCTGTGGACTTTTCAGTTGTCTTGATGTTGGAAGTGATCAAAACAAAGGGCATCACTGGTACAGAGATACACATCTTTTAGTGATGGCATTTGTTGGATTCTGTGGATCAGAAGGGATTTTCAGGATTTCCTGGGCAAGAGCCGTTCTTCAAGATGGCTTATCCCTGACTGCTAGAATCTGTTGTGGGGTTTTTTGGGGGGGAGAGGAAAGGTGGGTTTGTTTTTATTTGATTTTGATTTTTCTAATGTAGGGTCTGCTGTGTGTAGCTCTGGCTGTCCTGGAATGTACTATGTAGACCCAGCTAGCCTCAAACTCACAAAAATCCATCTGCTTCTGCCTCTGGAATGCTAGGATTAAAGACATGACCCCCACACACGCACCTGGCTAGAACCTACCTCCTAATTCAGTTTGCCTCCTACTATACATTCTCCACTGTTTCTTGGAATCCTAAAGAATAACTATTCCTCCTCTATTCTGAGATAGTACTCAAGGGATTTGAGAACAGCAATTCTGTTCCTTTCTTGGTCTTCTCCCCTTCACATTAGAGTTTCTCAGTCTTGGCACTGTTAATACTTTGAGACAGACAATTCTTTCTTGCAGGGGCCTGTCTTGTGCATTGTAGTATTTTAGCAACACTCTGGGATGCCTACTAGAAGCCAACAGCAAACCTTCAACTGAAAAATTGTGTTCTCTAGAGAAAAGCAAAAAATAGGAGGGGTAGGAGAGGGAGAGAACATCTTATTCAGGGAAGAAAAGGTGGAAGGAATAAAAGAAAGCAATGTCTTCTCCAGACATTTTTCTGTATCCTGTGGAAGCAAGGTCAAATTTAATATCATCTCCAGTTGAGAATCATCACTTTAGACAAAATGTCTCCAACATCCTCTCCAAACCTTAGTTGCTTGCTTCATGAAATAGGTCTAACCCCCATCTCCTAGAGTTGTCAAGAAGATGAAATAAATCAGTGCCTGGCAATACAGTTAAGTAGTAGAGTGTTCGCTTAGCATTTCAAGGATCTCGGTTCCATTCCCAGCACTACAAAAGAGAAAGGGAAGAGAAAAATCACATATTAAATTAGGCATGCCTGGCCCACACAGGTGTTGAGTCATTGTTAGATACCCGTCATGCACCCCTCTGTATATGTAATTCTATACCTAGCTACTGAGTTCATGGAGATAAATCAGACTGAGTCCTTCTTCTCAGGGACTCACAATTCAAAGAACCTAAAATGTGTTTTGCAACATGGTGTGGTGATAAACCCCTGTAATATGAGCATTTGGAGGCGAAAGGAGGTTAGACTGGGCTAAGTGATGGAGGCCGTATCTCAATCACTGCACTACATCCCTGACAAAAAGTATTTGACACCATTGTGCACTGTAACCAATGTAAAGTCAAGCATTTGTTTTAAGAGCCATTTGTAGAGGATGAGGCTTTAGTTTAGTGATAGAGTACTTGTCTGACCCCAGGTTTCATTGGCAGCATACAAAATAAATGAAATAAAATAGCCACTTACTGATTGTCTGTGCTTACGTTAGTGTAGAAACCACAATGCCTAAATACTTGATAAAGACTTTGGCTTGTTGAGAGGTTGTTAACCCTGTTTGTCGGCTAGGCAGAAGTTGCTGTTGTAAGCTAGCTCTGGATGGTGAAGGTTAGGGTAGGTGAGAGAACCTGAGGACTAGACCCCGGCCTGTAGACCAGCAGAAAGTGATCACATAATCAGAACTACCATAGACAAGGGGAAAGGTACAGATCTGGCACCCTGGAAGCTCAGAAATGGAAACGAAAGTCTAAGCCTTAGAGCAGTCTTCCTGGAGGGACCAGCATTCATTTAGTTCTTTTAAAAAGTTGCTGATGCTCATGTGTATGCTCCTGATGTCCCAAACTTGCATTTTCTCCACCTCTCTGCCCCTCACGTTTCAGTTCTCCCTTGTGGACATGTGCTCATGCCTACAAGTCTGTTGCTGGGAATAGGTGGGGAAGGTGGTTACTAGAAATGGGTGTCACTGGGAAATTCCCCAAGCTAAACCCGGCCCCTTATCTTTTTCTCACCCTTGTTTGCCAAAGGTCACCAAAATTTTCCAGAAGAAGAAGATCTTGGTGACATACAGCTTCCGTCAGTCCTTTCCCCTGGTGGAAATGCATATGCAGCTCTTCCAGAATTCATGTGAGTCCCCTCTGGAACCGTAGCATGCACCTCAGGGTTTATCAGGGCCCATGTTCATCTTTCATCTACATTAGCTTCCAGCCTTTGAAGTCCTCCACTATTGGGTTAATGTCTTCAAAGTATCTATTGTCCAATGAAGTATGATTTGAGTGTGGCCACTAGAGAACACAGAACAGCAATGCTTTATGTGTTCCTTAGTGAGCAGATGTGGCAGTCACAGTGTGCCTTGAAGTTCTGAACTGAAAAGAACATGATTGAGTGTCATTCAAGAGAGCAGAGTCCTTGTGAGAGGCAGAGGGACAAAGAGAACAGTTTCTAGAAAGCAGTTTGGAATTCTACTTGCCTTTATATCCTGGAGCCTGGTACAAGGTTGCCAAGGCTACCAAGAGTCTGGGAACAAAGGGAAACCACTGAAGATGCTTGAGTTCAGAAGGAGCATTTTCTGAGGTGGATGTTACAGAAATGGACAGTATTTGAGAGGCAGAGAGAGAAAAGTTACTTGAGGCCAAGAATTTGAGAGTAGCCAAATAGCATGACTCTCTGTCTCAGAGATGGTTAGCAGCAGGGGAGAGTTTCTCAGTTTCTTGTCTTAGCCACTTTGCTTCAAACCTGACAGAGATACCCAGCTTCTCCTTCTCCCCTCTAATTGTTGCAGATTATCAGTTTGGGATCAAGTTACTTTCTGCGGTACCTGGAGGGGAACGAAAAGTCCTCATCATCTTCAATGCTCCCAGCCTCCAAGACAGGCTGCGCTTTACCTCTGACCTACGGGAGTCCATTGCTGAGGTACAGGAGATGGAGAAGTACCGTGTGGAATGTGAGTAGCTACAGCCATGACTCCTTCCCCCGTCACACCATACAGTTCCCCGCAGACATCAAAAATCCTGTCTTCTGAGAACCATACAGTTCTGTTAAGGGATAGCTTGCCCAGCCTTCCTACCCTCATTCTGGGAACCCTTTGGCTTCTGCTTGAATACTTTCAGAGATAAGAGGGTCATTACTTCCTAACCTGAGTCATTGAGAGTCTATTCCACGGCCTCCACACCCATCCTCTAATCATGAGCCCACTCTTCCTTTCTGTGAATGGTAGCAGGGAGAAGACTCGGGGCATGGGAGATAGGACTGTAGTTTCATACCTCATGTGCTATTTGTTATCTGGGCGAACTTGGGTGAGTTCCATGGCCCTCTGAACTCTTCGTTCAGATGAAACAGGGATAAAGAAATCTTCACAGAGTTTGACAAGAAGCCATACACAGTGGTTGCACACCTATAATCTCAGTGCTGGGGTGGCTGAGGCAGGAATATTTCAAGTTCCCAGACCAGCCATGGCTATGTATTGAGTCTCTGTCACAAAGAAAGGGGAGGGAGAGAAAGAGGAAGAGGAGAGGAGAGGGAGAAGTTGAAGATGAAGGAGAGGAAGAGAGAAGAGACCCATGTATCCATGTTGTTCAACAATACCACTCTCTTTCTCCACTCATCAATATCGGCTTCTGAGCTGAGATATAACTCAATACCCAGGGCCTACACCAAGTTATTTTAATGATAGACAATGGAAAGTAGTGCTTATATCTCATTCTTCCTGATGCCCTCCAGGTTTTCTCTTCTTTAGGCTAAGCAGTCGCAGTTAAGTAACATGGCATTGAAGAGAAAGAAGGCAGAGAAAAACAGAAGCAGTAGTCAGTTCCTTGGTAGATTTTCAATAAGACAGAGTATCAGTTCAGTAGAGTCCTGGAATCCCTGGAGATGTAGGGCAAGAGATTAGCCATATCAAGATAAGGAGAGACCCACTAGACCAGAGTTTCCCTGACTTCCTTGGAGGTATAGAGAAGCCGGGAGAGCTGGCTAGACCTGCTTCTGGAATGTCGACTCCACTGATTTCAACTGTCCAACCCTATGACTTCCCAGGTTCTCAGGTTCTTCTTCTGCACAGTGTAGATGATGCTCATAATGTGGAATGAGAGGGACCAATTAAGTGCTGTCCCCAGCATCCTGTCTGGCACATACTAGAAAGGTTGATTCCCATCAGTTTCGTGTCCTTGCTCTTCCAAGAGCTTCTCTGCTACGAAGAGGAAGCAAGGCATCTGAGAACTGGGAACTTTGAAAAGACTGCCTTTCTCCATAGGTCGGAAGGGCATTCCCATCCTTACTATGAGCCATTTGTTGTAAAGTTCTTAGTTAAAGGGCAGGGGTGTTTAGGGAGGCCTGTCTACTCAAGAGTAAAGAAACGAAGACTAAGAAGGGGAAAGGGAGCAGGAAGAGAAGACCCTGACAGCGAGGAGAGAAAAGGAAGTAGGTTACATAGGACGGGCCGGGCACCAAAGGATCTTTGAAGATGGACTTGCGCTTTGAAGGGGGAAGTACTACTGGGGAGTAGGGGTGAGACCAGGAAGCTGGGGAGCTAAAGGGAGGAGGGAAACAGAGGTAGGCTGCTGCGAGTCAGTCAGGTGGCTTCTGAATGTTCTTCCTGACCCTTTCCCGTTTTCTCCACTGCTACCCAGCGGAGCTGGAGAAGCAGAAAGGTATGATGCGGCCTAATGCCTCACAGCCTGGAGGAGCCAAGGACTCGGTGAATGGGACTCTGGCCCGCAGTAGTCTGGAGGACACTTACGGGGCAGGCGATGGGCTCAAGCGGGGTGCACTCAGTAGTTCCCTGCGAGATCTCTCTGATGCAGGTAAGTGTTCTAGGCCCCTGCCCCCACTGGGGAGACTCGGGACCAGGTGTCCTCTTTGCCTCCTGGCACTCACTGGCTGTCAGCCTTCGTCCATCACACACACACACACACACACACACACACACACACACACACACAGCCTTCATTCAGAGCCCTGGGTACTAAGTCACAGGGGGCCTGCTAGCCAGGTCAGAACAGGCGGGGCCCAGGGTTTCTGCCAGGAAGTATACAGTGGGGCCACAAACCAGCCCCTCTGCTCTTTTCCCTCTTCTGTCTCTCCTTTACTGCCTCTCCTCCATATTTTCCTCCTCTCTTTCCTCCTTTCAACCTCTCTTCCTCCCTACCTCCCCCTCTTCAATGGGGGAAGGGGGTAATGGGGTGTCTGTCCCTGGGTGGGACCTAGGCCTGGTGCCCAGCTCTGGAGCCCAGCAGGGTGGGGAAGGGGGGTTGCCGCTCTGACGCTGGGCTCCTTGCTTGTGGGTGCAGGGAAGCGGGGGCGGCGTAACAGCGTGGGATCGCTGGACAGCACCATCGAAGTAAGTGTCAGCTCCTGCCCCACTCATTTTGTGCATGAGCCCCGCCCTGGCCGTGGAGCCCCAGAGGAGGAGGGGACCTGTTGTCTATCCCCCGTTCTGTGCTGGGAACCATATGGCTGCCTCTCTCTCCCAGCCAACCACTTTCTCCATCTGTCCTCAACTCTGTCCTCACTCTCCCTGTCTCTCAGTCTGTCTTCCACTCTCCATGTCCCTTCTTAACCCCAGGGCCAACTCCAAATAGGGATGCCCTTGGACTTGGGCCTCAAGAAATTTTAACCTCCAAATCCTGATCTTTGACCCTGAGTGAGTGAGTCACTCTCCCTCTCTAGACCTAACATTTTCTTGGCCTGAGAAATGGTCATGAGAAGGAGGTCCTACTGATTCTTCCTCTGCACTCTGAGGTTCAACTGAGGTAGTAGATGTGGCAACAGAGCGGGGGGAGCAGAGCTGGCCACAAATACAGGACTGCTGTTTGGTTTTTGTTGTGACTTCGGGGTCCCTGTTGCTCCAGCTTCAGGGACAGGGGTGGACTTTAGGGTTGGGGGTTTAGGATATTTAGACTGGCCTGACTTCCCCCCCTCCCCCGTTTCAGGGGTCTGTTATTAGCAGTCCACGCCCTCACCAGAGGATGCCACCTCCGCCCCCACCCCC
>PVIH01017331.1:0-42222 GCA_004025045.1 Sigmodon hispidus | reverse complement strand
TATGCTTGTATCTGTAGTTCCAGCTTTTTTCTTCAGGTTTTCTATTTCCATTTTTGCCTCATTTTGCGCCTTTTTTATTGCTTCTATTTCAGCTTTTATTTCAGCTTTTAGTTCCTGGCATGTTTCTTTCATAGATTTGTTCATCTCTTCCAATTTTTTGTTTGTATTTTCTTCTATTTCTTTAAGGCTTTTTTTCATAAAATCTTTGAGAGCTTCGATGTACATCAAAAAGGAATTTTTGGTGTTGCTTCCTTCTGTTTCCTCTTCTTTGCTCAGTTTAGGCCTTGTATTTGTAGGATCGCCACTCTCTTCTGGAGTTACCATGATGTCCTTTGTAGTATTATGTAATTTTTTGAACTGACGCTTGCCCATGGCTTCAGTGGTTCACGATTAGATGGGTCCTGGTCAGTTGTGGCACTCGGGTTTGTATGCCTCCTGTCACCTTTCTGGTCAGGGTCTGATTCTGTGTTTCAGAGACCCCTGCAGTTGTTGGTTCGCTCAGCTCGAGGTAGTGGCAGGGTTTCCCTCAGCAGGAGCTGTGGATGTGGTCAGGGGCAGAGTTTACCTGCCCCTGCTCCAGAGAGCGCTGGGATTCTGCAGCCAGCACTGGGTCCTGGGAGCTGAACCGGAAGCAATGGGAGCTCAACTCTCCCTCCCAGGCCGGGATATAGGCGCTGAGGCCTCTTGCCCCCTCCTGACCTCTGGGCGGGGTCTGAATCTGCCCTTCAGAAACTCCTGTAATTGGTTCGCTCAGCTCGAGGTCGTGGCGGGGTTTCCCTCAGCAGGAGCTGTGGATGTGGTCAGGGGCAGAGTTTACCTGCCCCTGCTCCAGAGAGCGCTGGGATTCTGCAGCCAGCACTGGGTCCCGGCAGCTCTCCCCTTTTATTTCTATCCTCTGGCCTTACTGTGCTTTCTAGTTTTGGAAATTTGAGATTTGTTTGTATGTTTACTGATATTTTTTGTATTCTCTACATTAATTTTCTGTCACTTTTTTCCTTCAGTACACCACCAGTGTGCTGTTAGTTTTTGTTGACATAACACAAACTATAGTAATTTGGGAAAAGGGAACGTTATCTTAATTTAAAAAGTGTCTCTATTACTTTGGATGGTAAGCAAGTCTTTGGGGCATTTTAAAACATTAACTCATGTAGGAAGGCCCAGGATTTTGTGGGTAGTAAAATCCTCGACTGTAGTAGAATTTTGTGGCCCAGACTAGCTCCAAGATCCAGACCAGCATTCCCAAATAACCACTCAAAAGTCTTATATTAATTATAAACTGTTCGGCCAATGGCTCAGCATATTGCTTGCTAGCTCTTACAACTTAACTCATTCTATTCATTTACTTCCTGCCATGTGGTTCATGGCTTGCCTGAGCTTCTTTATATCTTACCTGTCTCTCCCTGACTCTGCTCTCCTTCCCCTTTATCTATGATCAGATTTCCTGCCTAATTATAAACTGGATTGCCACAGGCCAAAACAGTCCCTTTATTAACCAATGATATTCACAGAGTATAGAAGGACATTTCATATCTGCTGAGGAAGTGGGTCTGGAATGCATAAGAGAAGTAGTTGAATAAGCCAGTAAGCAGCATTCCTTCATTATCTCTGCTTGAATTCCTGCCTCGACTTCCCTTAATGATAGAGTGTAATTTATAAGTTAAATAAGCCCTTTCCTCTCCAAGTTGCTTTCAGTCAGTGTTTTAACCCAGGGACAGAGAAGCAAACAAGAAATCCAGTTTCAAGGCTGGTCTGAGATTTACTTAAGTCTACTAGATATTAGTTCCTTTGGCAATAGAGATTGGCTCAAAAACTGGCACATTTTCCAGTCATAGTCACAGAGATATAATAAGACAAGCCTTGGAAAAAGAAGAAATTCTTCATTTTGGGGAATAAATATTAGGGAGATTTTCATGTTCTAGACAATGTGCAAAGCAGGAGCATTTAATAAGCAGCCAATAAGTTCCTGAAGCTGAGAGAGAAACACCATGTTAGACCAAAGACTACTCTGATATAGGAGAACATGTTGGAGACATGGTGGTATAATTCCAGTTTCTCCTTGAAGCTACACTGGAAACTGTGTTTTCCTCCAGACTTTAAAATACATGGACCAATAATTTTTATGATGACCTTAAAGATAACCAGGATGCACTGACTCAGGCTGGCTGGGAACTGGCATAGATTAGAGTTATCTGTAAATCCCTAGAAAAGTCCAGGTAAAGAGCAAACTAGATATTCTGAAATCTCTTAAGGCTCCCAGGGTGTTGGGAAATTATTTCATTTGTAATTTTGTTTCCAAGTTGTGTGTGTATGACACACCTCTTCAACCAATCTGTAAGGTCTGTAAAATGGTTTCTTTGGCTACTTGACTACCTAACTGACCTTTATGTTTCCAAAATTAACAGAATGTTTTGAGTAATTTGATTCTAATTTCTGTAACAATCAAATTGAAGAACAATTAAAAAAAATAGGAAAAAGCAAAGAAAAATTTATGATGACTTAAGCAATATTAGTTGGAACTTTTGTCACCAAACCATAACTGATAAATCCATATTCTCCAAAAAAATCTTATCATAATATTAGAAGCTGCATTTGTTTGTATCAATCAGGGTCTTCCAGAGAGGTAGAAACAAAAAGGCTTAAATAATTGGGCAAAGAAATGATAAACACACACACACACACACACACACACACGCACACATTTGGATTGGTTGTGTAATCCTGAAGACTTAAAATTCCAATAATATGTATAGAGCAACTTATAGTATGGGATGTTATTGTAAGCCTGAACAAAGACCTGAAGACCTGAGAACCAAGGAAACCATGGTTCAGTCACAAGAAGAGGAAAAGATGAAAACTGAGTTCAGCACTTTGGTGATATATTATATATTTAATAAAATTAATTTGGAATATCAAAAAAAAGAGCTACCCATAGTCACTCCAGGGGAGGCAGAGAGTGGTAATTCATGCCTTTAATTCCAGCACAGGGAGAAAACAGGCGTAGTGAAACTGCCTTTAATTCCATAACACCAAAGACAGAGATCTTTCTGTATTTCTGTGAGTTCAAGGCTAACTACCAAATAGTAGTAGCTCATACCTTTAATCTTAACCTAGATGTGAAACAATTGTGTGAAGAAAGTATTTAAGGCAGGCCTAGGAAGACAGATGATTCTGTAGCAGTGACAAGGAGCAAGGCTGAGGAAGCTGGAAGACAGCTGAGTGAAATTTGACTGTGGTGTGTTTTCTCTCTCTGATATTCCAGCTTTTCCCCAAGATCTGGTTCTGAATTGTATTTAATACAACAGAATTTGTGCAACACAGCACAGAGGAAATTATTTCTCATCTACTTTTTGTTTCCCTTTTGGGCTCTTTATGAATTCATGATGTTCATCTACTTATAAATGGATGATGCTCACCTACTCATGAACAGATGATGTTCATTTCCTATGATGTCTGTTTTGGTTGTACACTTGCCTACACTGAAAATTAACTACATCCCTGGAGACTGGGTATACTTGTGAGTTTTTTTTTAATTAAATAGTTGAAATGAGAAGGCCTATTTTTGTTTTGTGAGAAAATGTTTATCTGTGTAGCTCTCTTAAGTTACTGTAGCCTCCCCTAGAAATGTGGTGAGTACTGAGAACCAATGGTATGAACTATTTCACAAATTTAAAGAGACAATGCATTTTACCAATTATGAAAGGCGATAGATTTGGTGGCTCTGTACATACAACTTTTGGCAATTTGTGGAAAAAAATAATGATGCAACTTGATTTCTCTTGGCTTTATGGATAAATTAGAAAATGAACTCCATGATAGAATTAACCCATGTCTAGCATCTCAGAATATAGTGAAAGACAACAACAAATTTTTGTCAATAAAGTCATCCAGTGTTCAATGCTATAAAGAGTTTAAAGGTTCCTTCCTAAGTGTGATCTGGAAGTGAGTTTTGTTTTCAGCAGCTCAAGTTTCAGAGGAGAAAACTGGAGCCCTTATTGTAAGGTTGGCTGAAATACAATGAAAACTCAAGTCCTAGTCTCAGAGGGTATTGGCCATCAAAGAAAGTAAAGACATTGATTGGTAAAAAATAGAATTCTGTATCTTGGGTTGGAGATATCTAACAGGACCCTGTTGATGCTGAGAATGTTGAATCCTCAGATTCTCAAGGCTTTAATATACCTGAAGAATTAGTCTCTCTACCCTCAGCAGAAGGTGCACTCTCACTCCCTCAAATATTACCTTTACTGCCTTTGACTGAGAAAATTCATTCTTCCTTGTCTGCTAAACCAGCAATGGCTTTTTCTACAAGAGATGCCAGGCAAAACAATACTGATGTCTTTCAGAGCTTATCAGTAGTTGTCTATTGACATATAACCAGACTTAAGGCAAAGCAGGCTCCTACAGAGGCCTTGGAGAGTGTAGTTCATAAGGTTGTACACCACACTACTAATAAGCTTAGTGAGATTGCTTAGTCTTTAAACAGAAGTTCAAAGCAGTTACCAAAAGATGGCCTACTAAAAAGGTGCTGTATATGCTTAACCTTGACCTAGTGTTGAAAAAGGGTTTTAAGGCTTATGGAAAAAGCAATGCTAGAGTGGGCATATTGTGCAAACCTAATCCTCTACAATTGGAAAACCCAAAAGACATGTCCTTCAATAATCCTATAAGCTAAGTACCAGGTTGAGCTCCTAGTCCACCTGAAGAGAAAAAGAAGAAGTTTATGAGAAGTTGCTTAAACGCCTAAGTTTTCTACTGTTACAATGGTATCTGCTGCTGAACATACACCCTCATGGCATGTACTCTATGATCAGTTGATTGAGGAAGAGAAGACTATGTCTCAGTCTACTGATGGTTCTACACATTATTCAGGGGCCACTCAGAAGTAAGCAGCATCAGCATTATAACCCCTTCCTGGGGCAATTCCAAAAGACACTGGCAAAGGAAAGTCTTCAGCGGGTAAAACTTCAGTCAGTGCACATTGTCACAAATTTTTGTCTAAGAAGGAGAAATGATCATATGTGTAATTATTTACTGATTCATGAGTTGTAGACAATGAATTGGCTGATGATGAAGGAATTGGAAGGAGCATGATTGGAATATGGGTGAGAAAGATATCTTGGGAAGAAGTTTGTAAATAAATAGATGTGAAGATACTGGTGTCCCAGGTAAATGCTCATTAAAAGTTGACTTTAGCAAAAAATGAGTTCAATAATCAAGTAGATAAGGTTACCCATTCTGTGAAGTGTCAGATTCTTTCCTCAGTTATTCATGTCATTGACCCATGAGGCCATGAACAAAGTCGCCATGGTAGCAAAGATGGAGATTATTTGTGGGCTTGACAACATGAACTGCTACTTACCAAATCTGAGCTGGCTACAGCTGCTGCTGTGTGCCAGGTCTGCAAATAGCAGAGGCCAACAGTGAGTCCAAGATATAGCACTGTTTTCCAATGTAACCAGCCATTTACACAGTGACTCTTGGACCACTTCCTCCATGAAAAGGACAATGCTTTGTTTTTAGTGAAGTAGATACTTATTCTGGTTATGGATTTGAGTATCCTGCATATAATGTTTCTGCCAAAAGCTCCTAACAGTGATCTTACAGAATGTCTTATCCACTGTCATTGTATTCCATACAGTGTTGCTTCTGACTGAAGAACTGACATCACTGCCAGTGAAATGCAACAGTGAATCCAGGATCAAGAAATCCACAGGTCATACCTTCTCTGCCATTGGCTTTTGTTTGTTTGTTTGTTTGTTTTTCCCCCCACAGGTATTTATTAACTATTTATTAACAGCCAAGGCCCAGGGACTCATTTATTCTTGGACACACCCACAGTACAGCCCCGGCGGCCAGTGGTCTTGGTGTGCTGACCTCAGACTCGAAGGCCCCAAAAGTGGCGCAGCCCCCTATGGGCCCTAATCTTCTTCAGTCGCTCCAAGTCCTCACGTAGATTGTTGTCTAGACCATTGGCTAGAACCTGGCTGTACTTTCCATCCTTCACGTCCTTCTGTCTGTTCAAGAACCAGTCTGGGATCTTGTACTGTCGTGGATTCTGCATGATGGTGACCATGAGTTCCACCTCATCCTCCGTGAGTTCTCCAGCCCTCTTGGTGACGTCAATGTCTGCTTTCCTCAACACCACATGAGCATATGTCTTCGCCCTACATCCTTAATGGCAGTGATGGCAAAGGCTATTTTCCGCGGCCCATCGATGTTGGTGTTGAGTACTCGCAAAATGTGCTGGAACTTCTCAGGGATCACCAGAGACATGGCGGCACAAACGGCGGCGTGTAGGCCTCCTGTGGAAGAGTGCCATTGGCCTTTTAAAGACACAATTACAGTGCCAATTAGGTGGCAGCAGCATGGAGAATTTGAGCACGATTTTCAAGAAGGCAAAATATGCTTTGAATAAGACCTCTCCATATATGATATGATTTCTCTGAATGCTGGATCCATGGGTCCAGGAATCAAGGGGTGAAAAGGGAATAGATCCTTTCATTATCACACCCTAGTATCCTACTAAGAATATTTTTGCTTCCTGTTTCTACAATGTGAAGCTCCCCTGGCTTAGAAGTTTGGTTTGCGGATGTGAGAATGCTCCTGACAGGAGCCACAACTAACATTCCATTAAACTGGAATCCCAGCCTTCTCCTGGCTACTTTGGGCTTATGATTTCCTAAGCCAACAGACTCAAAATAGGCATAACAGTGGCAGGAGGGATGATTGATCCAGATTACCACGGGAAAATGAATTACTTCTCTACCATGGAGATAGGTATAAGGGGTCAGGAGTGTAGGGGATTCTTTAGGACATCTTTTGGTCCTACCATATCCTGTGACTAAAGTACATGAGAAACTACAACAGTCTAAGCCAGGCAAGATAACAAAGGGCACAGATCCTTCCAGAATGAAAGAGCAAAGATCTACTGATATGTTTGCTAAGGGCGGGAGAAATACGCACTGGGCAGCTGAGAAACCTAGTTATAAATATTAGCTAAGGCCAAGGATCGTAATTGCCATCATTTTTTCTGAAGGATGTGTGTATAATTATTAGAGTTTTTCTCTTCCTTAAATTTCTTTATCTTTCTTAAGATTTTTTTTTATGTGCATTGGTGTTTTGCCATAGGTGCCATGTCCCCTGAAACTGGAGTTACAGACAGGTAAATGCTGGGAATTGTATCTAGGTCCTCTGGAAAAGCAGTTAGTGCTCTTAACTGCTGAGTCATAATATATATTGTAATATATTATAAATTAAGAGAGTATCAGTAGTTATAATATTTAAATTTTGAGAAAGCAGATAGTGCCCCTCAAAGGCTATTAGATAGCTATTTTAAAATTTATATGCATTTGTGTGATGATATGTTACATATTTAATAAAACCTGAAATATCAAGAGACAGCACCCAGTCAAATCCTAGGCAGACAGCTCCAGAATTTCTTGATCCTTAAATACAAGGACAAACAGCTGGGATTCAATGGCACACACCTTTAATCCCAGCACAGGGAAAGCCTGGTAGTGGTGACCTATATCCTTAATCTGATAACATCAGAGACAGTACTTCCTCTGTTTTGTGAGTTCAAGGTTAGCTACCCATAGAGTATCTCACACCTTTGATTCTAACCTGGATGGGATACAACTGGCAAGAAGACTATTTACAACTATTTATTTTCCTATTTCATAGGAAACCTACATATTAGAAGAGGGTACCAGATCTTATTATAGATGATTGTGAGCCATCATATGGTTGCTCTCTCTTCATATTTCAGGTTTTATTAAGTAGGTAACATATTACCACCCGTCCCCTTTTGTGTCAAAAATAAAAAAGAAAGTTATAACTAACATAGGAAAGACCATATACAATAGGTACAATAATTATACACAGAAAAAACAAACACAAGAAGCTGGACAGATGGCTCAGAGGTTAAGAGAACTGACTGCTCTTTCAGAGGTCCTGAGTTCAATTCCCAGCAACCACATATTTGCCATTGTATGAAGAATATTTCTAACATTATAGGCATAATTATGATCTGGTTAAATTTATGTCTGTGATTACATATAGGATATTATATCATATGCAATGTAATTATAACCTGGCTATTGTTTTCATTTGGAAATTAAGCATAGCATAAGGAGATATAATTGTGTGTCAAGTTGACAAGGGATGGACTTATGATGGTTATTCTTGGTTGTCAACTTGCTTACATCTAGCATTAACTAAAATCCAAATGGCTACATACACCTTGAGGAATTTTTTTTTAAATAAATTATTTGAAGTTGGAAGACTTATTTTTAATCTGGATCTTTTGAGGTAGGAAGATCCACCTTTAATCAGGACCACACCTTCTGGTAGCAGTCCATATAAAGGATGTAAAAGGAGATTCTCTCACCCTTTGCCTGCTTGTTCTTCTACTGGGTAGCAAGTTCATTTCTTTTTCGGGATTCTGATGTAGACTAAAGACAAGCCTAGATATCTTATACTGGACCACTACTGGATTCTTGGATTTAGTTGGTAGACAGCCACTGTTGGACTAGCTGAACCACAGCCTGCAAGGCATTCTAATATATCTTCTTTTTCTCTTTCTATATAGGTTCATCTGTAAGTTCTGTTACTAGAGAACCCTGACTAATAAATATACCTACTTATGAATGGATGGTGCTCCCCTACTTTAATGAGGGCTGGTTTTCTTCCCTCAGTTTACCAGTTCACATATTAATCTTTCCAAGAAATATTTTCATAGGTACATTAAGGAATAAAGTTTATGAGTTATTTCAGTATTCTATAGGTCAATTAAGCGTTACTCACTTGAAAGGAATTTTTTTTTTCCTGCCCAACTGGAAGCATAGTTTTTGTTAATAAAACTAACTTAGGAGCTTGTAAAACTCTGGTTTTATTTCAATACCTGCTATAGAAGAAAGTTTTTTTTTTTAATCTAAGAATAGTAAGATGGGTGTAGGGTTGCAGTTATTTAAAGGCTTCACATTCTGGTTAACTGGGCTTGGTTATAAATAGTAATTTCAGACCTTTAATTGTTAAGAGCTGCACCAGTCATATAATTCATTACTCTTTATTTTGTGAGATATCCTCTCATACTACCAGCTGTGTTTGCTGATACAGACGGTGAATTGTTTAACCTTTAAAAATCATTTTCTATAATTCTAAGGTGGTATTTGTACATGTACTCTGCTTTCTTTATAAAAAATATAAATTTTATTCTGGACTGTAAGTGAATGTATAAAACCCAGGAACTAAGGGCAGACTGGTAACATCTGTGCTAATATTGGAACCATTTAAAAAATAGTTTATTCTACAACAAACTTTAAATTATTTGCTTATATAGACATGGTAACTTCAAAAATGATGAGTTTAATTTTTTAAATAACTGGCAAGTAATAAATGGCATCTAAGAGATGAATTTTACTGACATTTTTTGGACTAAAAAACCTGAAGCTCATTGAAGAAAACAGTTTCCATTAAGAGAAAGATAAGAGAAATACCAAGAAGTGTTGAAATGGTTAAGATGTGAATCCAATTAAAATCATTACAACTTACTTTTACAATTTAGGATGTTTTCTGAAGAAGAAAATTGAGGCTCTGTGTTTCTGCTATGTATCTTGACCAGGTGTACAGCGATTGCTACTGTTATTTTCTAGCTTTTTAAGGGCATGGTGGAAAAATATGTCACCAGCATTATTATGAAATCTGACAATGAGTCCAGGAACATCCTATCCTGAGAAATTAGCTCAAACAGTTTGCTTCATCTCACTGTGGAGTTTTCTCCAGAAAGTAATTGGAAATCATGCAGAGGGAGAAGAAGAGCTGAGAGTCTGTAATGTAAACAGCATCTGCAAAGCTGGAGCAGCTTTTTAGCAGACAGACTACTGAGGAAATTGGCCTTGGTGGCAACAGGAAAGCTACCTTGGCAATGACTTCTCAAAGGCTCTTCTCTGCCTCAGTACAGATGGAGTCATCTGGGAAACACTAATGTGAGAAATGGAGAGGGAGGCACATACTGTTGGGTTACTGTAATGTTTGAAAAAGGTGGTGCCTTGCTTAAGTAATTTTTTAACAACTGGGAAATAGCAGCTATGCTGACAACAGAAAAAAGTACTTGTTAGACTATCTTCAAACTTGGCAAGAAGGCACGTGAAGGCTATGTAGGTTTGAGAAGCACAGGCCCTAAACCTTAAAAAATGGGTCTATGACTTAACCTCTGTCCACCCTTGATTACATTGATGAAATCTTGCCCACCTCAGAGGCTAAGGTAAGATGGTGGTAGCAAAGAGCTGGCTATGTGCCATTGACACTGAGATGGAGTTGGCACATCTATAGATTTATGGAGGGTACATGACAACATGGAGGCTGTGGAGATGGGCATATTTTAGCAAGCATGCTTCTAAGAGCGTTTGAAGGAAGAATGATATATGTAAAAGTCACTGTACAGCTTTAAAGGAAGGATTGGCATAGATCGCATTACTAAATACATTTTAGAGCAGTATCAGATTTCCAGGTCAAGCTATAGGAAGTTTGCACCTAACATGCTTCCAGCCTCACCTATCATAAATAGCTTGCCTCACCACAATTTTTTGATAGCACACTAATGGGCTAGAATTGATGTATTGTCACTCACTAAATTTCATAGGTTATCAATATTTCTTTAGTTTCCTGTGCCCTCTTTTTGCTTTGGAATTCCATCCTGGACCCCATACTACATCTCATCACTAGGGATCTTTTCAAAATGCCTAGAGCTGCCCAGAATGATTTTTCATACTCTTGGTGTAGACATTTAGATCATTGTCTCTCTGTTGGAATTTTCTCAGACTTTGGTTATGAACTTGTGGTTGAAAACCACAGTACTATAGTGTGCTTTTTTTATCATATGATATTTTTAAAATTTATTTATTTATTATTTAAGGGTTAAACACAAATGGCAAATTCTTTACCAAATTAAACAAAAAGAGAAGATCTTCTTCAGTAAAAGTAGAAATTGAAAGGCAAACATTGTAGCAGATATGAATGAAATTCCAGCAAATCATAAGAACATGCATAATAAATTTCTTTCAATAAACTGAAGACTTAGAAAAAACTGGTGAGTTTTTAAATAGCAAAATTAAACCTAAATTCAATGAATGATTTTAACAAACGCATACTTTGTAACCTTAATAAAAGCATGTACTATGAATATAGTCTCTCACTAGTGAAATTTCTCTTCATCATCTGGCTAATGTGAGATTTGAGTATTGAGAAGTTACTCTCTTGCTTTGTTCATCTTAGGGTGTTTAGAGAAAAGTCATTTTGCATAGTTCACAGTTAAAGGGCTGGGAGCTATTTTCTACTTCTTTGAAGGCAGAACATTTAGATCAATTATTTGAGAATATTCTGCATACTAGGTTTGTATCTTCTCAAAATTAATTTTATTTGATCATTTATTCTTATCTATTTGAAATTTGGATATTTATATTTTGCATGGTAATGAAATGCTGGGAGTTTTTGTTGTTATGAGAACATTAAGAAGTCTGATGTTTTTCATTATACATCACCATGTAGTGAATTCCTAATATTTTACCCTCCTTTTTCATCAACTTTGAACACAGTTTGGACATTCTCAACCTGATTTCCACTTCTGCACCCCATTGCAGTTTTTCACTGTGTCAATCCTGATATTTGCCATATAAAACTGGTGGCCTCTGGGACAAGAAGGCCCATGATTGTCTACGTTTCTGTTCCTCATACAAAGTGGTCTGACAAACTGTCATAATCCTTTGAACACTTCTTTTGACAGTGACCAGCCTTCAGCCTTTTTCTTCATTTCTGAGATTCCTGGTAAAATTTCAGTTTTTAAAAGAGAAAAGAATCTCAGAGGTTTTATGGATTGAGAATTTAAGCTCTCACGATTCTTGGTCTAGCAGAGGAGTTCTTTGTTCCTAATCTATTCCTTTCATAGGTATAAAGGAAAGCCTTTTGTTTTTCTTATTTAGGTTGACTTAATACTGTTTTACACACAGACTTTAAAAATACAAAAAGCAAAAGCCTGATAGCTGAAGGGAGTGGCACAGTGTCTCTCTTTAGACTATTCTATTTTCTCCAGGATCAACATGAGATATTGGCTACTTTCCATGTTTTGTTTTTTGTATTCACCCTTTTTTATTATTATTATGAATAAAGTCTCATTTTTTTATCCATGTATCCCCTTGTTCCAACTCTCTTCCCACTCCAGCCCCTCCCAGTCACTCTCTCTTTCCCCATCTCCTTATCTCCTCATCGGCAAGGGCAGGAGGTCCCAAGGTCCCAAGGTGGCTTAGTTCAGCATCCACCCCAGGCAAGTCCAATATCCTCATACTAATATCAAGACTGGGTCAGGTGTTCCTCTGAAGAGAATGGGCTTCAAGATGCTGGTCCAAGCTGTTCAATGGTTGTGGTTTGCAGCTTGGGAATGCTTTGAGTCCACTAATGCGTGAGTACATCCCCTGCTTCCACTAATGCGTGAGTACATCCCCTGCTTCTCTTTCTGGGTTTATGATACCTCGATCAGGAGGATATACTCTAAATCCATCCATTTGCCTGCAAATTTTAGGATATCATTTTTTCTTACTGCTAAGTAATACTCCATTGTGTAGATGTACCACAGTTTGTTAATTCATTCTTCAGTTGAGGGGCAACTAGGTTGTTTCTAGGTTCTTGCTATTATGAGTAATGCTGCTATGAACATAGTTGAGCTAATGCTTTTGGAGTGTGACTGTGCATCTTTAGGGTATGTGCCCAGGAGTGGTATTGCTGGGTCTTTGGGGAGATTGATTCCCAGTTTTCTGAGAAACTGCCATACTGCATTCCAGAGTGCCTGAACAAGCTTACACTCCCACCAACAATGGAGGAGTGTTCCCCTTGCTATGCATCCTCTCCAGCACAGGCTGTCATCTGTGTCTTTAGTTTCTCCTCCAACTCAACCATACAGATTCCTCATGTTCCCATCCCCCACTCCTTCCCCTCTACTCTTCACCACACCTGCAGTTCACTCTTATTTTAACTATCTATGAGAAAAATATTTCTGTAGTCAAAATTCTTGGCAGACTTTGTTAGTCATGCTGAACTTTTCAAGTCTCCAATCACCTCCTTTACTTTCTCATGTTATTTCTGGGAATGGGAAGTTTTTCAAGATTTCAGATATTATCTTTTGCCACTTTTTATAGTTACTTCTAGTCATTTATATGACAAATATCATGCCCCAATTTGAAACCTAATTATCGGTTTACAAGTTTTGTTTAATGTATTGTTCTGATCATAGTATCAATAAATTAATAAACTACTATCTTAGAGAACATAAATGTTGTGCTTTGTCTTTTTATGGAATAAGCCATTTAAGACCTGACAATTTTATTTTATTCATTGTTAGGTTTGTATGTTTGAGCTAAAGTTTTAATTTTTTGGGTAGCCATTCACTTTCCTATGAGAAAAATCTCTATACTATTGGTTTCATAATTAGAAGTTAAAAATCACATTAAAATATTCACATTCACATATATGTACATGCATAAAAACATATCTTAAGTTAGGCATGCAATTACCAGTAATTTTAGTATGCAATAAGTAAAAACAAACAAACAAACAAAAACTCAAAACCACACCAAACAAATCAAAAAGAAAGTAGCCACACTCCTGAGTGAGGTATCACAAACCCAGAAAGATAAGTAGGGGATGTACTCACTCATTAGTGGACTTTAAACCAAAAGCAAAGTATTCCCAAGCTGCAAATCACAACCATTGAACAGCTTGGGATCTGTAGGACCTTGGAGCCCATTTCCTCCAGAGGAACACCTGACACAGTCTTGATGTTGGGGTGAGGAAGTGGATCTGCCAGGAGTGGATACTGAACTGAGCCACTTTGGGACCTTGGGATCTCCTGCCCTTGCTTGGGAGGAGATAAAGAGATGTGGAGAAGAGAGTGACTGGAAGAGGTGGGAGGGGGAAGGGAATTTGAACAAGGGGATAAATGGATAAAAAATAAGACTTTATTTATAATAATAATAATAGTAATAAAGTAGCCACAGGTTTTGCTACTCAATTATTTTCAGGATTTTAGAGGCATATTTATTAATATACCATGATGTTTAGACTCAAAATGACATATGGAACCAGTAGTCATCAATATGCACAGCAGGATTACATTAAATCAAAGTGTACCAAGTTAAAAACAATAATTTCTTTATGGAAAATTAGAAAGGACTCAGTGAAGCAGAACTTTCAATAAATAAAATTTCTGTTATGTAAACTCAGGTTGATATCTTCCCCAGATTAAGACACAATCAGTAGAGAAAGCCAGACAGAGAGACGATAAAAAGAAAAGTTTATAAATTAAAATTTTAATATATTATGGTAATCTTTTCTCCCATCTGGTTTTCTTCTACAATATAACATAATCAGATACAACAATAGTTACTGTTAATATAAAATTTTGTTCTTCTTGAGGAAAAAGATGATGAAGAGGCTGTGTTAGAGAAAGACAGATGAGCATTGGAAAGTTGAGGACAGACTGCTTCTTCAGAATATATGTTTAATTCCAACACAATATTTAACATTTTCCTGATTCAATAACAACTTTTTCTATTTTTGTACTGTTTCTAATTTTTTGTTTCTTTTTTTTTTGTAAATAGGCAACTTTATCATTTCTCACCTCTAGATACTTTTAAATTCTGATTAAAGTAGGCTACCCACTTAGGGTCTTTAAATGTATTGCTTAGGACTTCAAGTGTACTGTGGGAAAAGCTCAGTTTAAGTGTATCACATATTCTCTATTGAGGATGTGAATCAAAGTCATCTTTAGTTATATATCCCATTTCCCACATACCATGAGTTCATCTAGTGCAATTATGAAGAATAAAATCAGCTAGTGTATCAGATAGCCGTTTCCTCAAGCATCACTTCAGCCCTTGAATCTTATTTGAATTTCTCAGTTACTACTGAAATTTTCAGGCATCTTTATGCTAGTCAGACCGTATGTGGACTTGATCAGGTTTATGTATTTTGAGGAACAGCTTTTTTATCTCACTTTTAGGATGAAGCTAGTGCTCTTACCTGCTAAGCCATATCTCCATTATTTCTTTGTCTTTGAAAGTGATTTTAATTGCTGAGTCAGCTAGAAGAAGAGAATCACTGCCTCCTCAAAAGCATTCATGTCTGCCCTCCAGGTGCATACTGGTACATTTGCCCACAAACACATATTAATGCTTGCATGTGTGTATGTGCAGATACAGCAGATATAGTCATGGAACACATACACACACAGGGGATAAAACATATTAAAGCATTAAAAAAGACTTCTGAATGCAGAGTTTGATGAGGACACTGAATATTGGCCATGTGAATGGCGCTAGAGACATAGTCCAGTGCTGAGCCTAATTAATTGAACAGCATCCCAGTGATTCTCAGGATTCTATTCCAAATCCCTTCCAGATTCTTCATTTTTCAGTTTGGAGCCAAAAACTTCTTTTATGGATCTTGAAAATGTGCAGGTTTGTTGGTGTGGAGTCCATAATAATTCAACAACATTGGCCATCTTCCCTGCTTCTTCTGTTGCATAACCCTTGTCCCATATTCTCTGCAGTTACAAGAGCAGTTAGTTAAAATTTAAGACAAGCCCCAAGCTGTGTTAAGGTAACCACAGACTGTGTAAGCAAACCTCCTGGTAAGCTTGTACAAAAACCTTGTTATCACAAATTGAACTACTAGTTGTAAAATGTTATTACAAGCTTTAAATTTCCAGAATGTATTGTCACCCAAGACTTAACCTCAAATTGTAAAATTTTCTTGTGTCATTTCTGACCCCCTACTTGTGGTTTTTTTTTCTTTTATTATTATGAGCAAAGAAGTCACACTTTCTTTTTTTGTATATCCTTATTCAAGGTCCCTTCCCCCTCCCACCACATCAGGTCATTCTCTCTTCTCCACAACTTCACATCCTCCCCCCTGGACAGGCTGCAGGCAGTCCCATGGTCCCACTGTCCCAGTATTGCTTAATTCAGCCTCCATTCCTGGCAGATCCAGTTTTCTCCCCCCCAACCTCAGTCCCTCTGTTCCCTGCCAGAGTATCAGATCCTGACCTGCCTGTGATCCTAACTAGTCAGCAGGCCTGGTGCTCTGTGGTAATGAACTTAACTTGCCTCTCCTCATCTGACTTTGGTGGCCTCATCCTCAATATTTACATGACTCCCAGAGATACTTTGTTTGTTTGAATTGTTCTTGACCATAGCAGTGTTCTCTAAATTCCATCCTCTACTTTCCTTCCCAATCCTTAGTCAGTCAGTATTAATCATAAAATCCATTTAGAGTCTGACAACACACTTTTCTATACCTTCTTTAGGGTCCATACCTATACCACATGCGATTGTTTTTCTTTATAGTTATGACTTGTTAAGATCTCTGTGAGGGGGCTGGAGAGATGGCTCAGAGGTTGAGAGCACTGATCGTTCTTTCAGACGTCCTGACCTCAGTTCCCAGCAACCACATGGTGGCTCATAGCCATCTCTGGTGACATCTGGTACTCTCTTCTGTATAATGTGTAATTAATAAATAACTATATCTTTTTTTTTTAAGATCTCTGTGAAGTTGTGTATCATCCTGCTTTTCCTTTGAGATTCACCCAATTGGTGGCTGGCATGGTCTTAGTGCCAGAGCAGCACACTTGCTGGGTGCACAGCTGAGAGGTGAGTGGTTAAGTGTTGACCTCCGCTCCCGATCCATAGTCCACCCAGACCCAGACCACAACTGTCATGGCAGCAGAGCAGGAGCAGCAGGTGCACAGCTGAGATGTGAGAGGTCAAGCAGTGATCTCCTCTGTCAAAACAGTCCACCTAGACCACAGCTGACATAGTGGCTGCCCAGGAACAACTGAGTCCCTGGGTGCATAGCTGAGAGGTGAGAGGTCAAGGGTGACTTCTGCTCCTGGAGCACAGTCCCTCCAGACTATGGCTGGCATCATAGCACTATGACCTCATGAGCATAACTGACCTTCTGAACACACAGCTGATTAAAAGTCCTCAGACCAACAACCCACTAAGAGCCGAAAAAGAACTAATCAGGAGTTAATTGAGGAAACAATGGTAGTGCAAGAATACATAAAACATCAAGAAGATCAACAAAACACCACCAGAAGAAGCAATTAGCTCTATAGCTTCAAGACCTGAACATAACAATGAAGAGGAAACAGAAGGAAATGACCTTAAAAACAGCTTTATGAACCTGATGGAACCTTAAAAGAGGATATAAAAATTCTCTTGCAGAAATAGAAAAAATACAAACAGAAAATTAGAAGAGGTGAGAAAACCAAGAAAGAGAAAATAAACAGGCAAAAGAAACTTTACAGAAATTAAAATTTGAAATAGAAGCAATAATGAAGGCACAAACCTAGATAAAGCTAAAAATAGAAAAACTGAAAAAAAAAAAAAGACCTGGAACCTCAGAATCAAGCAAAACCAGCAGAATCCAAGAGACAGAAGAGAATCTCTGGGGTGGAAGACTCAATAGTGGTAATAGATACATCAGTTAAAGAAAACACTAAAACTAAGTCATAACACAAAATGTCCAGGAAATTTGGGACACCATGAAAAAGACATAACCTGAGAATAATTGTAATTGAAGAGGAACACCAATTGGCAGCTGGAGAGATGGCTCAGAGGTTAGGGGCACTGACTGTTCTTCCAGAGGTCCTGAGTTCAATTCCCAGCACCCACATGGTGGCTCAAAACCATCTATAATGAGATCTGGTGCCCTCTTCTGTATACTGTATACAAGAAGAACACCAGCTTAAAGGCACAGAAAATATATTCAACAAAATCATAGAAGAAAATTTCCCCAACCTGAAGAAGGAAATGCTTATAAAGATACAGGAAGCCTACTGAACACCAAATAGACTAGACCCACAAAAAAGATCTGCACTCTGTATAAGAATCAAGCCATGAAACTTACATGACAAAGACAAAATACTGAAAGTTACAAAGGAAGAAGGCCAAATCACTTATAAAGGGAGACACATCAGAATAACACCCAATAACATTCAATAGAAACAATGAAAGCAAGAAGGTCCTGTTCAGACATTATAGAGACACTAAAAGTGCATAGATGCCAACCTAGACTATTGTACCCAGCAAAACTATCAATCAACATAGATGAAGTAAACAAGATATTTTATGAAAAAAGCAGATTTAATCAATATCTAACCACAAATCTGGCCCTACAAAAAGCCCTAGAGGGAAAACTCCAACCTAAGGAAACCAGAAACACTCATGTAACGACAAACAATTGATAAGCCCACAGAAGAACCTCCCTACAAAAACAAAATGACAGGAAATACCAATCATTGGTCATTAATATTCTGTAATATCAATGGACTCAATTCACCTATGAAAAAATGCACCCTAGTACGATGGATAGAAAAACAGAAATCATCCTTCTGCTGCATACAAGAAACAAAACTCAACTTCAAAGAGAGAGACACAGGCTCAGAGTAAAGAGTTGCAAAAGGATTTCCAAACAAATGCCCCTAGGAAAAAAGCTGGTGTAGCCATCCTAATATCTAACAAAATAAACTCAAAAATAAAATCAATAAAAAGAGAACAGTATGGACACTACTTATTCATCTCAGGAAAAATCCATCAAGAGGAAATTTCAAACCTGAATATTTCTGCCCCTAATAGAAGGGCAACTACATATATAAAAGAAACACTTCCAAAGCATAAACCTCATATCAAATCTGACACACTAATATAGTGCGAAACTTCAATACTCCACTTTCACCCTTGGATAGGTCAACCAGACAGAAACTCAACAGAGAAATAAGGGATCTAGCAGAAGTTATGACCCAAATGGACTTAGTAGATATATAACAAACCCTCCACCCAAACACAAAGAAATATACATAATTCTTAGCATCCCATGAACTTTTCTCTGAAATTGACTACATACTAGTTCATAAAGCATTAACAGGTACAAAAAAATGAGTGTTACTCTTTGTACCATATCAAATCACCATGGTCTAAAGTTAAAGTACAACAACACCAAAATTCACAGAAATCCTACCAATTCATGGAAACTAAACATCACTCAACTGAACCACCTCTTGGTCAAGAAAGGAAATTAAGAAAGAAATCAGTCTTCCTAGAATTTATTGAAAATGAATCCACAACATACCCAAACTTATAGGATACAATGAAAGCAGTCTTAGGAAAATTTATAGAACTAGATGCTTATATGAAAAACCTAGAGAAATCCTACACTAGAGAAGTAACAGCTCAGCTGAAAGACTTAGAACAATTAGAAACAAACTCACCTAGGAGGAGTAAATGGCCGGAAATAATCAAACTTAGAGCTAAAATCAATATGATTGTAACAAAAAGAACAATATAAAGAATCAATGAATCAGACAGTTGGTTCTTTGAGAAAGTCAACAATATAGACAAAACCTTATCCAAAAAGCAGAAAGAGAGTATCCAAATCAACAAAATCAGAAATGAAAAGGGGAACATAACAATAGACCCCCAGGAAATCCAGAGATTTATCAGATCATACTTTGAAAATCTGTATTCCACAAAAATGGAAAACTTAGAAGAAATGGACAGCTTTCTGGACAGGTATCATTTACCAAAATTAAATCAAGGTCACACTGAAGACTGAAACAGACTCATAACACCAAAGGAAATTGAAGCTGACATTTAAAAAAAACCTTCCAAATAAAAAAAGCCCAGGCACAGATGGTTTCAGTGCAGAATTCTACCAGATATTCAAAGAAGAACTACTGCCAATACTCCTCAAAATGTTTCATAGAGTAAATAAACTGAAGAAATATTGCCAAACTCTTTTTATGAGGCCACTAAAACCCTGATACCCAAGCCACTCAAAGACGCAAAAAAGAAAGAGTATTACAGGCCAATTTCCATCATGAATATTGATGCAAAAATTCTCAACAAAATTCTGGCAAACTGAATCAAACAGCATATAAAAAAAGTCATACACAATGATCAAGTAGGCTTTATCCCAGAAATGCAGGGATGGTTCAACATATGGAAAACTGTAAATGTCATCCATCATAAAAACAAATTGAAGGAAAAAAACCACTTGGTTATCTTCTTAGATGCTGAAAAATCCCTTAACAAAATCCAACACTCATTCATAATAAAAAGTCCTGGAGATATCAAGAATTCAGAGAAAGTATCTAAGTATAATAAAGGCGATTTACAAAAAGCCAATGGCAAACACATCAAACTAAATGGAGAAAAACTCAAAGCAGCCCACTAAAATCAGGAGCTAGACAAGGCTGTCTCCTCTCCCCTTATCTATTCAACATAGTTCTAAAAGTTTTAGCTAAAGCAATAAGAGAAAGAAAGGAGATTAAGGGAATACAAATTGGTAAAGAAGAAGTCAAACTATGTCTATTTGTAGATGTTATGATTGTGATTGTATACATATACAATCATAACATCTGCAAATGTGACCCACAAAATTCTACCAGGAAACTTCTACAGTTGATAAACAATATAGCAGGATATAAGACAAACTCAAAGAAATCAGTAGCCCTCCTATACACTAAAGACAAAAGGGCTGAAAAAGGAGTAAGGAAAACATCACCCTTTATAACAGCTGTAAATAGCATTAAATACCTCAGTGTAACTATAACCAAAGAAGTAACAGAATGTTTGACAAAAACTTCAAATCACTGAAGAAATTGAAGAGGATATCAGAAAATAAAAAGATCTCTTATGTTCCTGGATAGGTAGGATCAACATAGTGAAAATGGCAATTTTACCGAAGGCAATCTACAGATTCAATTCAATTTCCATCAAAATCCCAACACAATTTTTTATAGACCTTGAAATAACAATACTTAATTTCATTTAGAATAACAGGAAAGCCAGAATTGCCAAAACAATTTTACTCAACAAAGGAACCTCAGGAGGCATCATCATCCCTGACTTCAAATTATACTATAGAGCTACAGTAATAAAAACAGCTTGGTACTGGCATAAAAACAGACATATGGATCAATGTAATCGAAATGAAGACCCAAACATGAACCCACATACTTATGAACACCTGATTTTTGACAATGAGGCCAAAAATATTCAATGGAAATCGGATAGTATCATCAACAAATGGTGTTGGCATAGCTTGATGACAGTGTGCAGAAAAATTTAAATAGATCCAAACCTATCACCCTGCAGAAAACTCAAATTCAAGTGGATCAAAGACCTCAACATAGAACCATTTATGCTGAAATTGATAGAAAAGAAAGTGGAAAATACTCTCCAATGCATTGGCACAGGTGACCACTTTCTTAATATAACATCAGTAGCACAGACACTAAGAAAAACAATCAATTAGTGGGACCTCCTGAAACTGAGAAGCTTCTGTAAAGCCAAGGACACTGTCAATAGAACATAAGAACAACCTACAGAATTGGAAAAGGTTTTTTTTTTTTTATCAACCCTACAAGTGACATAGGATTAATCTCTAAAATATATAGAGAACTCAAGAAACTAGAGCTCAAAACCTTGAATAACACAATCAAAAAATGGGGTTCAGAACTAAAAAGGGAATTCTCAGCAGAAGAATTACAAATGGCTGAAAGGCATTTGAAAAAGTGCTCAACATCTTTAGCCATCAGAGAAATGAAAATTAAAACAACTTTGAGATATCACCTGACACCTGTCAGAATGGCTAAGATAAAAGACATAGATGACAGCCTATGCTGCAGAGGTTGTGGAGCAAGGGAAACACTCTTCCATTGTTGGTGGAAGTATAAACTTGTTCAGCCACTCTGGAATATAGTATGAATGTTTCTCAGAAAACTGGGAATCAATCTCCCCAAGAATCCAGCAATACCACTTTTAGGCATATTTCCTAAAGATGCACATTCACACTCTAAAAGCATTTGCTCAACTATGTTCGTAGCAGCATTATTCATAATACTAAGGACCTGGGAACAACCTAGATGCCCCTCAACTAAAGAATGAATTAACATCTACACAATGGAGTACTACTTAGCAGTATAAAAGAATGGTATCCTAAAATATGCAGGCAAATGGATGGATTTGGAGAATATCCTCCTGAGTGACCTATCACAAACCTAGAAATATAAGCAGGGTATATGCTCACTTATTAGTGGGTTTTTAAAAATAAGATGTCTTTGTATAGACAAGCTCAAGGCTAGAACATAGTTAAATGACCCAGTGCTTCACTTCTGCACTGATGGCTTCTGGTTGTTCTGTATGGTTGAAGAAGATCTCGTTTGGTTAAGGGGTTGACCACAGGATGTTTTATTATGCTCCAGTAGATAACTGAACGGTATGAATGGGCTTTTTTAAAATGGGGGAGATGATAAGAGTAGGTATGAAACAGAAAGGACTTATAACTGAGTTTGATGAGGTGTATGATGTAAAATCACCAAATAATAAATAAAATAAAAAAGAAATACTATGATTAATAACAGGCATTCACTGTCTTCATAACTTTGAAAGGCTTTGTTTATTTTGTAAATTTTATGGAATTATATGATATGTATTTGTCTTAGTTTATTTTTTAGTTACAGTAGAATTCTGTCATAAGTCCCATATTTTCTTGTGCTTGTTTCTGTTATTGCTGTTTTTTATTTTTAGTATGGAATATTTTATTAGCATTTCAAACAGGTTACAAAGTATGCATTTGTTAAAATCATTCATTGAATTTAGGTTTAATTTTGCTATCTAAAAACTCGTCAGTTCTTTCAAATTCTTCAATTTATTGAAACAAATTTATAATATATGTCCTTATGATTTTCTGGAATTTTATTCACATGTGTTATAAAGTTTGCCGTTCAATTTCTAGTTTTATTGAAGTAGGTTTTCCTTTTTTTGTTTAATTTGGTTAAGAATTTGCCAATTGTGTTTTATCCTTAATAAATAAATAAGATTCACCCAATCTTTTTTAAATTTCTTTTTTAAATTATGAATAATGTCATATTTTATCCATATATCCCATTGTTCAAACTCCATTCCCCCTCCTGACCCTCCCCATCTCTTCTCCTTATCTCCTCCCCAGCAAGGGCAGGAGGTTTCAAGGTCCCAATGTGGCTTAGATCAGCATCCACTCTAGGCAGATCCATTTCCTCACCCCAACATCAAGACTGGGTCAGATGTTCCTCTGGAGGGAATTGGCTCCGAGGTGCAGGTTCAAGGTCCTTCAGATCCTAAGCTGTTCAACTGTTGTGGTTTGCAGCTTGGGAATGCTTTGTTTTTTGTTTAAAGTTCCTAATGAGTGGACTTTAGTCCCCCCTTGGACTTAATAACTCACTGTGCAGATAAAAGAACCAGCAGGAGACGTTTTGTGGTTACATTTATTTTATTTATTCTGATCAGAATGTCTGATATGAGATACCAGAGATTCAGGTACCAGGTATTGACTGGGACATATAAGGAAGTCTCCTGAGGAACCATCTGTTTCTCTTTGAGAAATGTTTATCTGGTTTGAACTTTAGAGTTATTCTGTAAGAGCCTTGACACATGAACAAGTCATAAAAGGATTGGCAAAGCCAGAAAAAGCAAATTTGTCTCAAGCTTCTTCTAGCATGTAAGTGGAAAGTGTCTTACAGATGGCAGGCAGACAGGGATGGTACTCCAGGAATGTTCTGGCCTCGGGGACAGTGCTGTTTCTTTTGCTCCAAACAGCTTAGAGAGTTTCCCTCAGTTACATTTCCAAAGTTTCTTAAAGAAAATGACCCGCTGGGCACTGGCTGCCCCTTCTCCTGACTGTGACTTCCTTATATTGTGGAATTTTTTCTTTAAAAATTATATTGTTATTACCTATGTTCTGCTTTCTATATTCTTCCTTTAGGACTTTTCAAAGTTCTTCCAAATTTTCTCAGCCATACTAGATGTTCCTGTTGATTTTCTGAGCTTAATAACTTCTTGTGTCTCCAGAAGGTAAATCATTAGTTGAGGGGAGGTATGTTCATGAGTTTATGTATGTCAGTTGTTGTTATAATGGGCACTGATGAACCTGTTTTGTGTAAATCTATTGGCTTAGCCCATACAGTAATTATGAGTGTGTAAAACCTGACACCTCTGTCTTTCTTTGGTTTATCTCCTTCTTGTAAAGATGTTAATTCCTAAGGCAGTATTTCTATCTTTCTCATTCCTTTTCAAGCAGGAGAATACAGAGATGAGAGTTGTTCTAAATCTATAGTCACCTTGCATTCCAAGAATGCCGAAGTCTCATAGGGCAGAGCACTCCCACAATGAGGACAATTACTTAGGGTAGCAAGATGTACACTGTAGTAGGAGTAATCAACTTGTGATGGTTAGCCCTAATGTTCAATTTGACATAATCTATAATTGCTCAGGAAGGCAGTCTCAATAAAGGATTATATTACCTATAGATGTATTGTTAATCCCACAAGCAAGAATAAGACTGTTAACACAATTTGAGCCAAATTTGAAACAAGCTTGATTTTTTTATTGGACTGTACTCAAGAAGTGGGTGAGAAAAAGCCTCCTAAGTCAGGTTATAGAGAACAGCCTTGAGTTAATTTCTCGGGTCCTCTTTGAGAAGCAATATTATAAGTAGTTGTAAAGCAGGCTTACAGAAGGGAGATAGTGAAGCAATAAAGAAATTCAGAAAAAAAAAACTCAAAAAAATTATGTGGTCACTATGTGATTAGGAAGTGTTCACAGAAAGTCAGGGAGAGTAAGGGTATTCTCAAAAACAAGTCAAGATCATGAATTGGGGAATGTCAGTTTCTAGGACATAGACTTAAAAATAGCAACTCAGCTCTCACAGTAATTAGAAATTTAGTTTTTAAAATACAGCACAACACATCTATTTTCAAACGGGGTTAGGCAGATCCCTATGAGCATCATCTGATCTTGTTAGTCGAGGTAGAAAGACTCACTTATTGTGGGTGACATCATCACTTGGGTAAGAGATCCTGGATTGTATAAGAATAGACAAAGTGATCCAAGTACCATTATGCGTGTATAGTTATTGTTCTCTGCTTTTAGCTGTGGATATGACTAGTGGCTTCAACTATTTACTGTCTTGACTTTCCCTAATGGTAGACTGTAAGGCTTCTTTTGAATTGTTATTTAATTTAATTTAATACTACACACACACACACACACACACACACACACACACACACACACACATCAAATTAATTAACCTATCTGCATCTTGTCCTGTTTTGAATCTCTGAAATAGTCTTCATCTGGTGCAAAAAGAGGCTTTTTTGATTAAATGGTATAAGTTTCACTAATCCATGAGTATAAGAATAAATATATAAAATATAGTTACAAATTATATCAATTGATGAAAATGATAATATTAGGTTTTCCTCTAGGGTCTTAACCTCTTCATCCACAGGTAGTTAATTAGTGTTACAGTACTAGGTATGAACTATCTCCAATTGAGTGATCCTTAAGTTTTATTAGACAGACAGCTGTTGATTATACAAAGATAGAAGTGCTACTATTATACCACTGAGGTTATCTTGCTAGGTAGGACACTCTAATGCATTGTTAAGCTTTAGGGCTGAGTAGGACTACTGATTACTTTTTGTTGTTGTTGTTTTGCTAATGTTTTAAGCACTAATTGAAATGGAGTCGGAATAGTGGGCAGACCAACCTCCTTCCTGATTTTAATGAAATTGGTTCAACTTTTTTTCATTTTAAGATTGTCTGGTTGTCATTTTGTCATTATATCCTTTATTATGTTGAAGTGTGTTCTCTTCAGTCTGTTCTTTCTTAGACTTTAATCATGAAACTCTGTTGAAGTTTGTCAAAGGCCTTTTCTGAGTTTACTGAAACAATCATGTAATCTTATCTTTATATTACTTATGGGACTTAGGACATGTATAGACTTTACATTTGTTAGACTATTCCAGCATCTCCAAGATGAAGACAACTTTATTCTGATGTATGATCTTTTTGACATATGCCTACATCAGATTAGTAAGTATTTTATGAAGTAGTTTTAAATCTATTGCTATGTCCAAGTCTCAAAGTCCCCTAAAGACCACAAAGGAATCAATTACTTTGCAAAAGCAAAAGGAGTTTATTCAGGCTTGAGCTAGTACCCTCTATGTGATCAATGTAGCTGTACAATTGGACAGTGCTGAGCCTGGAAGAGGTAGTGCATTTTTTTATCATCTTAGAAGTTGAAAGTGAGGGTAGGGGGATTTCCAGGAATCCTAATTGGCAGACATTTATCCAGGGGTATCTTGGTGGAAGGGGAATAGGTAAGTGGTAGGCTTAGGGACATCTGGTTATCTTATCTAATCTATCAGGAATGTCAGATACTTTCCCTTTATATACTGGCCTATTCCTGAGTGGGGTCAACTTATAGCTTTTTCTGGATCTGAGTGCTGCTTGCCAGTAAACCAAGACGACTCAGGCCTACTCTCTGACTGGTTTCTATTATGCCTGTCTTGGCAGCTTTATGGCTAAGCTGCCTTGGACCCCGTGTGTGTGTGTGTGTGTGTGTGTGTGTGTGTGTGTGTGTGTGTGTGTGTATGTGTATTTATAGTTATACTGGGTTACAGGTAGGAGGTTTTTTTTTTTCCTTTCTTTTAAAATATAATTTAAGAAGCATTGGTTATAGTTCTTTGAATGTTTGGTAAGAAGTACTTGAAAATCTATTTGGACCTGGGCTTTGTATTAGTTGGAAGACTTTTTATTACTGTTCCAAAATCTTTTTTTTTTTTTTTGACTTTTTTTGCAGTCTTTATTTTAAAAGCTATTTGTTTTCAGGATCTCTACAGCCATTTCGCTCAATAGGTAATATACATTATTGAATTTAAAACCTGATGTAGCTTTTACCACATGGGTTTAAATTTTACAGTATTTGACTTATGTTTAAATTAATTATCAATATATATCTACTTAATATAAATTATTCCAATATATAAGTATACCCAATTTCAATTTATTAAAAATTAATAAAAACATACTTCTTTCTAAAACATAGAATAATGTAAAGACTGATTAGAAGATTCTGGTGTTGATTATTTTCAGTTCATCGAATGCATAGAAATAAAATGGCTGTGTTTTGGAAAATATGCATTATATTATTTAATTTATTGTCAATAAATTTTAAATGAAAGTGAGTAGGCATCATTTTAGGTTCCATTCACTAATATGATGGACATAAAATATAAAAATAAATTTAATGAAAAAATATGTTACAAAATTAATAACATTTCAAGTGATCCATGTATCACATAAATTAGTTGAAAAAAATCATCTATCATAACCATATAAGTAAAATTTCACTGTCTATGTATACCACAGTTTTTACTCATTTACATGTTTATTGAAATTTCTGTTTTTCATTTATCTTAGATATGAAAATTGTATCCTATGTCTCAACAATAATGTCAATATGACATTAAGAAAAAAATAAACATATGTAAGAATGAACCACAGGAAAGCACTTACTTTTATGACAATCTAACAAAGACACTAATAAAATTGGATAAAAAAATTTAAAAAATATATACTGAAAAATAAAATTTTACCTCAAAGACATAGAAAGAATGTAGGAAAAAATCTAATTTTTGTATTCATTCACTAGTAAATGCCAACAGTTTAAAGCTGCCAAGACGTCACAAACTTACTTTAACTTTTATTAAAACTTCCTAAGCACATGCAAATACTAAGTTTTTAAAAATTTATTTATTTTTATAGAATAAGGTATTTTTTTTTTAATCCATGTGTCCCCTTGCTTGTCTTCTCTTCCCTTCTCCCTCCCAATCCCTCCTGGTCAGCCCTCAGCCTCTCTCCTCCCCATTCCCCCATCCCCTCCCCAGAAAGGGCAAGAGGTCCCAAGGTGGATTAGCTAAGAATCCACTCCAGGCAACTCCGATTTCCTCATCCTAATATCTAGACTGTGTTAGGTGTTCCTCTGGAGGGAATGGGCTCCAAGATGCCAGTTCATACACAGAAACACAGTCTGAACCCTCCCCTTGAAGCTCCACATATTGTCCATGCCAGTGGACAGTTTATCTATCCTTGGAGGGCTTCTAAATTTGCAGATAAGTTGAAAAAAAAAATCTGCGCAATGTAGGCACGAAGGTTTTTAAACATTAGATATAAGGTAAAAATGAAGTCCTTTTCTGCTCATGGCACAAGAAAGAGGAACCAAGATAATTTTACCATGAATCCATACAGTTTGAAAAATAATTTACATATCTAGCACAAAGACAGAAAATTGAGACTATGAATGGTTCTCATAATTTATGAAATGCAAACTGTCAGCTTTAGGAATTAAAAGTAGAACAGTCAGAAATAGACTGTTCCTTTTCTGCTACCACCACACCTTCACGGGCTTACAACTGAGCACTAAAGCTGAACGACTATGTGCTGTCATGGCAAGCTATCCTGAAAATGATCAAGAAATTAAAACTAGCCTACTATCTTTGGGAAAATTAGGCACCAAGTCGGAGATTGTCTCCTCAGGAATGCAACCACAGTGGGAGAGAGAGTACTCAGTTAAGCAGCTGACAGATCTCCTTGTGGATTCAGCAGAGGAAATCCACCTAAGATGATCCTCCATAGAGCACTTTATCTTCCAGCAGGAACTGTCGGAAAACCATCTCCCTCTGCTCTCGCGGCTTCACAATGATGAGCTTCATTGAGTATGGCTTCTTTTGCTGGATATTATTCATTATCATTCTGAGTTGTTGAGAGTGTGAACTTCGCACCTCAGACAGTGATGTCAGATCTGTGTTGATATAAGCAAATGATAGCACATTAAATATTCCTTGAATCAGCTCTGGCAGGCTACTCACTCCAATCCATAAGAATATGTTCAGCCAACAGGAATATTCCTTCTTTGGAGAGTCGGGACTTGGAACAGCAGACAGCGGCAGGCAGCACTGTGCTCTTTACATCTGATGTGTAGGAGCTCCTGCTAAATTCAGTTTTTAAATATTAAATTAATGTTGTCATTTCATTCAACTATATATTTTTATTTTCTTAGGTTTCATTTAGAAATTTATTATTATGTATTTTAAGTTCATTGAAGCATTACTGTCTTTTTAAAGCTTCTTGGATTTTTGACTAACTTTATGATTGTTCTTTAAAATTTTAAATTCTGTCTCTGGAGTTCATCTAACTAATTTTATTAGAGAGGATTAAGAGAAGACTCATGAGCTTGAGGCCATATTTTCTTACATTTGGTCTATGTCTTTGTGATATTACCTGGTTATAAAAATTTCTTTCCTTGTTTGTGTGTCCAATAAAATCCTAGTTTGCTTCTGTGGGTCTTGCTCAGTTTCTGTTGTAGCCCAAGTTTCAGTGATTTCAGCTATAAAATATAAAGAGTTGGTAGTTTGATACTCTCTATACTTTGTGTTGATTAAAATTTTTGATTTACTTACTTTATTCTATGTTTTTGTTATTTGTCTGCATAAATGTATATATACCACTTGCATGTCTATTCTCAGCAGAAGTCAGAAGAAGGCATTGGATTCCCTGGAACTGGAGGTTTATATCATTGTGAGCCATCATATGAGTTCTAGGAATTAAACACAGATCCTCTTAAAACAACTGTTCTCTTAAGTGCTGACCATCTTTCTCTTGTCCTCAGTGGTGATTATTGACTAAAGGAATGGGGTAAACTCCATGGGAGCCAAGCCAAGGTTCTCTATAGATGCATAACTAGTAAAATTAATTATATATGTAATTATGTAATTCAGATAAAATTAAATTAATTTATGTAATATTAAGCTAATTAAATTATATGACAAATTCTAACAGTTATGAGATTTATGATGGTTCATTAGAGTAGCTCATAGGCTGTGGTCTAGCTAGTTCAACAATACCTGCTTTCTGATAGAAATTTTAATAGTTGCTCTTTCCATTAGGCTAGATGTCATCTGGTCTCCAGTATACTCAAGAATCCCAGAGAAGTAGACTCTACTGCCAATGAGGGAAACAAATTGCCAAAGAGAGTGTGGGCAAGCAGATAAAAAACAAAAGCTTCTTTCTTCCATGTCTTTTATATAGATTACCACCAGAAGTCATAGCCCAGAATTAAGGCATATTTTCCAACCTCAAAATTTCTACATTTAAGGTCAGAACCACTTCAAATGAATCAGTTAACTAAATGTCCTTCACAGGTGGGCTTAGAAGCTTGTAGTCAAGTTGACAATCAAGAAGGGCCATCCTAGGAAGAAAGCGTTTGATTGTCAGTCCTCACTGCCACCCCAGCTGTGTCTGCTAAACTGGTTTGCAAGCTGCTCCAAGTCAGGCCTGTGAATGTAATGATGTGCAGGAGGGTGGGAACCTGAGGAAATTAAAAACTGGGTTGGTGCATAAGTTTTGTGGCTAAAGAATCTGGCCCGAGAATGTTGTGCTGGTACAGTAGTTTGTAAGTCGGATTTACTCAAGAAGCTGAACTGCTATCAGGCTGAATGACTCTTAAAGGAAAATATTTAACATTTCACAGGTTTAGTTCATTATTGTCTTGATGGGACAGGGCAGTGTGCAGGCAGACGTGTGCTGAAGCTGAGAGTTCTTCATCTTACACCGGCAACAGGAAGTGGTCTAAGACACTGGGCATGGCTTGAACATATATGAGACCTCAAAGCTTTCTTCCACAGTGACATATTTCCTCCAACAAGGGTATAATACCTTCTAATAGTGCCACTCCCTTTGGAGGTCACTTTCTTTCAAACCACCACATTTGACTCCCTGACTCTCAAATCCTTATGACTATAATATAATGTAAAAAATGCATTCAGTATAACTTCAAAAGTCCCCATAGTCTCTAACACTCTCAAACTTATTTAAAAATCTAAATATCAAGGTCTCTTCTGAGATTTATGCAATCTCTTAAATGTAATCCCCTATAAAATCAAAATCAAAAGACAGATCATCTACTTCTAACATATAATGGCACAGGACATATATTACCATTTCAACACATAGAGAATGGATCATATTGAAGAAATACTAGACCAAACAAAACCAAAAATCAGCTGGGTAAACTCCAAACTCTGCATCTTCATGTCTAATGTCAAAGAGTTCTTCAGATTTCCAACTCCTTTCAGCTTTGTTGGCTTCAACATCCTTCTTTATCTTATGCTGATTCCACTCTGTTAGCAAATCCCCTTAGCACATATCCTACAGTTCTGGAATCTCCAATATCTTATATTTTCCAAGATAATAAAGGCTTCCTATTCACAATTTTACCCAATGACCTCTCTAGGCTTCCACCCAGGAACAACCCTGTCACATGGCTATCCTCAGGGGCTTTTCTTAGGCGGAAAAGGAGATACCACAACTCTTTTATTCTATTCTTGACTCTGAAGACAGAATCACATGGCTGAAACTGCAAAGGTCTGCTTCTTGCTGAGGCTGGAGCATGGCCTCTTTATTTAATTACATCTTTATCAGTTTTCTGTTTTTTATGGTTTCTTTCATTGCCAAAGCTTGGCTGTCCTGGAAATTGTTTTGTAGACCAGACTGGCTTCAAATTAAAAGATCCACCAGCCTCTGCCTTCCTAATGCTAGGATTAATGCACGTGCCACCACACCAAGCTGTAGGCTTTTCTTTAATTCATTTTCACAAGTTTTAAACTTAGCTGGGTGGAATCTTGCCCTGAGATCACCACTCCCTTTATTCCATTTCTTAATCTGTTTAATTTCTTGAACATGGGATTTAGCTTCATTTAACTTCATGGTGTACAATTTGTATTCTTTTTTTTTTTTTGCTCACTTTGCTCCTTTTTATTATAAATCTTTATTGGAGTTAACACTAATAACCATATAACAGTATACACTAGGCTGTTTCAAGATTTCTTTTGCCAATGCAGTTAACAGAAAACCCTTTAGGTCAGGCAGACTTTTGGAAATGGCAAAAACCAGTCATATTCTTTACCAATATATCATAAGAAGGGTCTCTAGGCCACACACTAACAGTCTTCTCTGAAACCTCTTGATTCAGGCCTCCACAGTTCCATTCACACTCAACACCACTGTCTTCCATGATCCTACTAGGATGGCACATTATACATCACTTAAAGTGTTCCACAGCTACTGAGGTTCATACTCCTTCAAACAAAAGCATGGTCCAGTCTATCACAGCAATGCTGCAATACCTGGTACTAACTTTTGTTGGAGTTAGGGTATCTATTGATGTGGATAGGGTTTCTATTGATGTGTCATATAGAAGATGACAACTTCTATACAGAAAAAGATTTAATGGTGTGACTAAGTGTTCCAGGGGTTTAGTCCATTATCATGGTGGCATGCAGGCAGACATGGAGCTGGCACTGAGAGTTCTACATATTGTGCAGGTAACAGGAAGTTGTCTGAAAAACTGGGCGTGATTTGAGTATCTATGAGACTTCATACCTTGCCTCCACAAAAACTTGGCTATCTTTCTTCTCCATTTCTGAGCTTTAGCAGTGTAGCTGGAGCTTTCAATGCTCCAATCTTGTAAGATAAAAAACGAAAGTACTAGAGAATGTGGAAGAGCACATTCAGAGAAGCCAGATAGCAATACAATGGCCTGTAGAGATGCCTACAGGAAAAAGATTCTGCCTGAAAAGAACATGAAATAGTAAAGAATATGACATTTCAAATATGTCAAGGTAGGGTGCTGATTATCTCAAACTAAAGTCACTTGAGGAGCTGTAACTTCCAAAAGGATCATTAGACCTGACATTACTTGCACAGAGAAAGCCTTAAGAGTTATTTAAGGAGAGATATCTTTCTTATCAGCGCTAGAAAATGGGCTTGGCAGCCAGAGGTCAGTAACTGGTGCTGCAGTGAACCTAAATCAGAAAACTAAAGCAATTACTATTTTTCATGCAGCTTTTTCATACCCCATATGCCTCAGGGCCATATCTCCAGAATTGACTTCTCTAGCACAGAGATTTATTTACTATGTTATTTCTTCCGAAATTTACTTTTGTTGTCTGAAATGTATAAAAATTCATGCTCAGGTTATTTCCTTGAACTTGTACATCTTCATGAAGACCCTCATTGCATGTAAGTTAGATAAAACTTTTATCCTTTTCTTTTTCACCAGATCTTGTTATCTGTGGGTTTCCAGATAAAACACTAGTATAATAACTAGTTATCAGTAAAGGCAATCAGGCAATAAGGACATTATTTTTATGGGTTGAATATCTAAAGCTGAGACCCACTGCCTATTGGACCCACTGGAGAACTGCCATCTGAACAAGTCATTTTCTTAGCACCTCTGACATAGCAGTGAACGTGAAAACTCACTGGATACATGGGGTGGGGAGTGTGTGTTTAGCACTTGCTGTTAGCATATCTTCTCTTCTTTGTGTTACTCTGTATTTCTTTAAGAATTACATCACTTAGAACTAAAAAGGCCTTTACGTGTTTGTTGAGTTTTCACATACTTCAGTCAGGTTGTGTTTAGGTCAGAGCTTATGGTCGCTAAATCACAAGTTTGGTCCTAGATTTTTAGCACCTCAAAGATACAACAATGTGAGGAAACTGATCCCTGCAGGAATATACTTTGAAGGCTGTTGGCTGCTTAACCCAGGAGAGCTTTGGGGAGCTTTGTTATCCTGACTTTCTATTATGTTAAGATATGGCTAAATATGCCTTGAAATGAGGATGAAGCCAGAGTCCCTTATTTGTATCCACTTTCTTTCTTTGCAATCTCCAGAATTCATAGGTTTCTGGGGGCCTTTGTCATTGGCCTGTTCTGGGTTGGGCAGAAAGGTAAAAATGAGTAACTCTAATTTGTTGGTAGTCCATAATGTTTGGGTACTAACTTTTACAATATTAGCCTTGGCTATACTTAAGTATGTATACAATATATACAGATGTGCCTATGCATAAATAACTCAGTTAATTTATGAGCTTTAGTCTCATAATAATAAAACTACAATTAACAACCATTGTGGTGTTGATTTTTCACCAATGAATATCAATAAATTTTATTTTATCAATGGGCTATGATACAAAACTTAAAAAAGCCAAAATATCAACTTAATATTCTTACCATGAGCAGAAATCTTTTTTTACCCAATTTATATTTACCTGAATATATTAGCTATAGGTAATATATACATGTAAACAAATACATAGTATATATCTACCTTGCATATATAATATGTATTTTATATCTCTCCCTATATGTAGATAATATAAAAACTATTTTTCTTAGTCTTTTTAACATCAAACATTTAATACAAATTGAGTGGATGTTTAAAGACTTTTTTTTCCTCTTTAAGCATCCACTTAATCTTTCTATAATTTTCTTTTAACCAAATGTTAGTATATAGTACAATCTTTTGCTGTTTTATTTTTCAGTATACTCTATAGCAATTATGTAGTTCAACCATATTTACATATCAAAGAGAAAAACCATGGAAGATAGGCCCTTAATAATTTTCTTGGACTATAGAAATAAATTTAGTGTAGAACTTTTAGTAAAATTTCTCTCTATAGCCTATATGGGCAGAACCACTTGGAAAGTATCACCACAGTGACTTCCAGTGTTGAGCCTTGGGATGGTGTAAATGAAAATGGTTCTAATAAGCTGATAGGGAGTGGTATTATTGGGAAGTTGACCTTGTTTGCGTAGATGGGGCCTTGTTGAAAGAAGTATGTCACTTGGGGTAGGCTTCAGGTTTCAGGAGCTCTTAGACAGGTCTAGCGTAATTTCCTCTACCTGCTGCTTACAGATTCAGAGGTAGAACTCTCAGCTCATTTTACTGCACCATATCTACTTACATGCTACTATGATGGTGTAATAACAACAGGCTAAACCTTTGAACCTGTAAACAAACATCAATTAAATATTTTTTCTTTTTCATTTATGTAATATCTACATGTAATTTAGCCAAATCTATGAATTCATTAGAATCATGACAAATTCCTTTAAATGGGACTTAACTTTTTCTCATCCAATAATATTGTTATTATACATCAACGATGTAACACAAATTTATTCATGCTTAACAAGGCATTTCAAGTGAGTCCTAATTTTCAGGCTGTGGAGTTTTTTTCCCAAGAAGTGTACCACTTCATGCAAAGCATTCAATTTATGTTCCACTTTCACATCAGCATCTTCCTGGGTCCCTAATGTCATAGAAACATTCTTGCATAATTGATTATCATGCCCTGCTGTTTGAACAGACTGAGACAAAATCATTGAAGTAACCATAGTAGTAGGCAGTGTGGTTAAAAAAAAGAGCTGAAATTTCTGCTATAACTAATCCAACTAGTCATTTAAGGTTTACTTAGAGCTTTCTTAATTTCTTCAGTCACTTGCCACCTTTTATAAATGACATTCCAATGTGGGGTTCTTAAATCTACATAAAGTCTGAAAAAAACTTAAAAAGGGTTCTAGAACACAGAAACAAAGCCAAAAACAGCTTCCTTAGTTGTGTCTCTCAAGTGGGCAATGGTGCAGAGTGGCGTTCGGGCTTGAGTTACAAAATGGTAAGTAGGTTTGCTACCTGCAGCCTGAGCTATAACATGTGTTCTTGTAGTCTCACAGAAGTACAAGTACAAGCTGCTTATGGCAGATTTAAGGTTACTTCTCTTACAGTCAAAAAGGGAACAGAGTCAAAGACTGCTTCTTAGTAGCAGCATTTTCTTGGGTCAGTTCTCTTTCCTGGCAGCAAGCAGAGTTGCAGCTCTTTTAAGAGAGGCTTCCTAACTCAGCCTTAGCATCAAAAATCCACATAAGCCTCTTTTAACAAGTCTTGCTGCAAAACATTTACATGAGGTTTATGAGAAGCAGGTGATAATGCATTACTTGGTGGCAGTGTTGACGCTAAAATTCACCAGAGTTGGGGTTGGTAAATGCGGTACCTCTACCAAGCTACCATAGACTAGTCTTTTATCTTAGCCACACCTTGGCAGATTAAAAGTGTGGTCAAAAAACAGAAAAAAAGACGAGATATACATTAAAGACAGATTAAAAACAAAACAAACACCCTCTAAATGGTTTACAGTGTGTTTAAAATATATGTAGACTTGGGAGAGAATAGGAAAAATAATAAATACTTTAAAAAAGAAATAAAGACTATATATGCATTTACATACATATATACATGCATGCCACGTAAAGATGGAAAATACACAGAGTTTGGATATTGTGTTATATTGTTTTTAAATTGAATTGGTTGCTGAGAAAGGAGCAAGTTCTGCTAAAAGACATTTGATTATAAATACTGCTAGATTAATCTAACCTATATATTTTATAAATGACTTGATTTTAAAATTGAAATCATGAGATATGTTACTTTGGAGAAGAGGTTTTGTTTATATTTCCATAGAAAATGAAAGGCTGTGGATTCATTCTGGCTTAAAGAAAATAAGGTTTAATTGAGGAAAGCTCTCTGAAAACTGTCCAATGGGAACAAATGGCCCAGATGATTCAACATTTCAGTGCACCTCTGTTGCAATTTCCTCTGATCTCTGCATCCAGAACAGCTTCAAGAAAATTGACTGAGATAATCCAGCTTCACAGAATACTCCAATCATGACTTGTTCATAATCCTGAATTTTCTTAGGATTCCTATAGGATTGCCAGTGACCCTAATCAGCATGAAGCATTACAGAAAGATACGCTCAAATTTCCAAAGTATTTTTTTATAAATATTTGTTTTTATTATAAATGGTTTTTAGTCATAGTCAATCTCTTTCTAGGGAAAAAGAGTTATATAATATAGAAATATTAAGGAGCTAGATTACTAAATCTACTTTGATCCAAAAATAACTGTTAATCTCAAAATATATTGTTATGGATTTTGGTTTATTGATACAAATTTTAGGTTAATTTTGTTATAATGTATATATATTTCTATTCTTGTTTAGGTATTATTTTTATGTAACTAATTCAAAATTGTAATGTGTAATAAAAATACGGATTAATTATCTATGATAATCAAACTTAAGTCATGTTAGTTAGATTTTTAGATAAATAAAGATATATTTCAATTAATAGGTAATTTTCAAAAACTTCAAACTCATATAGAATATGGCATTTAAAATATTTTAAGAATTTAGATTTTTCTGGACAGTGAGACATGTTTTCTCCTAGCAGCACCAATCTACTTTAAAAGGATGATGGATATCAAAAAAACTCAATGTGAAGTTTACTTTCTTTGTGACAAAAGTTAGCCACTAGACAAGAAATTCTTCTTGCCTCAACTGCTGACTGCTTGACAGTATTCTGTATAAACTGGACATGCAGAACCCATGGGAAAATGACCACTAAACTTTGTCAAAATAAGCTGAGATAGTCTTTCAGGTTCCTGTTTCCCAGAGAAAACTGTCAGTCATTCTTCAGGTTGTGGGAAGAGACTGACAAAATTTACTAATATAATTTGAACAGTCTTTCCAATTTCGTGCTTCGCAAAAATCAGCCACCAGAAACTCTAGGCCTCTAGGTTGAAGAGGGATGTCCTAATGTTACAAAGAAACTTCAGGTGGCCAGAAGCCTCTGTCATTTTTAGAATAGGGAGGTTGCCTTGAATAACCCAATCAAAAAATAGGGTTCAGATCTAAAAGGGAATTCTCAGCATAAGAGTTACGAATAGCTGAAAGGCATCTGAAAAAGTGCTCATCATCTTTAGCCATCAGAGAAATGCAAATCAAAACAACTTTGAGATACCACATGACATCTGTTAGATTAGCTAAGATAAAAGACACAGATGACAGCCTATGCTGGAGAGGATGCGGAGCAAGGGGAACACTCCTCCATTGTTGGTGGGAGTGTAAGCTTGTTCAGTCACTTTGGAATGCAGTATTGCAGTTTCTCAGAAAACTGAGAATCAATCTCCCCAAGGACCCAGCAATACCACTTCTGGGTGTATACTCTAAAGATACACAGTCGCTCTCCAAAGGCATTAGTTCAACTATGTTCATAGCAGCGTTATTTGTAATAGCAAGAACCTGAAAACAACCTAGATGTCCCTCAACTGAAGAATGGATTAACAAACTGTGGTACATCTACACAATGGAGTACTACTCAGCAGTAAGAAAAAAATGATATCCTAAAATTTGTAGGCAAATGGATGGACTTGGAGAATATCCTCCTGAGTGAGGTATCACAATCCCAGAAAGATAAGCAGGGGATGTACTCACTCATTAGTGGACTCTAAACAAACAAACAAACAAACAAAAAAAGAGCAAAGCATACCCAAGCTGCAAACCACAACCACTGAACAGCTTGGGATCAGAAACACCCTGGACTGACTCCTTGGATCCCACTCTCCCTAGAGGAACACCTGACTCAGTCTTGATGTTGGGGGAGAAAACTGGATCTGCCAGGAGTGGAGGCTGAACTAAACAATATTGGGACAGTGGGACCTTGGGACTGCCTGCCGTGGGAGGGGGGAGTTGTGGAGAAGAGAGAATGACTTGATGTGGTGGGAAGGGGAAGGGACCTTGAATAAGGATATACAAGGATAGAAAGTGTGACTTCTTTGTTCATAATAATAATAATAATAAGCAAAAAAAGAATAGGGAGATTGCTTAAAATGTACTTCATATTTACTTAAGTAATACTATGTTTTTCTGTGGTCTTTGATAGAGTTTGAAGATTACATAGTTAAAAGTATAGCATTTCTTAGTTATAATAAAAGGAAAATTATATATGAAGCTTCTGACTCACAAATATAAAGTAGATGATAATATACAGATTAGTAGAAATGGGTTGAGTTAAGATGCAAGAGCTAGATGCAATAAGCCTGAGCCATAGGCTGAACAGTTTGTAATTATTATAAGTTGTCTAAGTCATTATTTGGGGGCTAAGCAGCCGGGAGAAATGCAGGTCTGGTCCTCAGGCCAGACAGACTAGAAACTTCAGACTACAATCCTTTATTATCAAACCATGGATCATTTACTTATACTGGCAACATTACAAAGGAAGTTTGTTTTAACACTATTATATTTTTCTCTGTAAGAGTACCTGTGGTCGTAATGTCCCATCACAGCAAAACATTTTAACTAAAACAAATCTCATTTTGCCTATGAAAGAAAATACACACTAACTTCATTTATTATCTGAGTAAAGAACATACAATCCAGGGAATTTGAACAGCAAAAATATAACAAAGAACAGAAAATAAAAAAAAACTTGGTACTACTATTTTCAGAGTAAGAATAGAAAAGTATATCTCTTCTCATGGCATTTTTATTTGTACTCCAGCAAGGTAACCACTGTTTTATCTTTGTGTTTAATTGCTCATTTGTTTTATTTTTAATTATATGTTATGTCCGCATATATGTATGTACATGTATGCTTGTGCACATGTCCATATAGGCCAAAAGAGGACATTTAACACATGTACATGTATCTCCAAATGCAGTTTTATCTTAACTTAAAAAAACTGAGCAATAACCAGTAAACCTAGATTTTTAAAGAAGGACAATGGACCAGAATCAGTTAATCATATGAAGAAAAAAGCTAAATGGCTGGTGTTAATCTTTGCATCTCTGAAGAATATAAGAGCATATGTCCAGAAAACTATCACGCAAAGTCTTAAGTATGTACTTGAGGATACTTGGCCCAACAGTGCATGAGGCAGAGCCTAAAGACTACTTTGAATGTGTGGCTTCCAAATTATTTATAAGTCTTCCACTCACCAGAGTGGGAAAGAATCTCGGCAGGTGATCTGAACATCAAAATTTATGTTTTGGTCAATACTCAGGGACTCCAGCCCTCAGTAGATTAATCTGATCACATTTGGTGAATATTATGTTTGCCATAATTCTTATTGTGGTCTTCCTCCCTGTCCTGGGCTTTCTGTGGTTGTTATTGTATATTTAATAAAACTATCCTGGAATATTAGAGGACAGTGTCATCTACAGCCAAGCCATGAAGGTCAGGAAGTGGTGACCCATGCGTTTAATTCCATCACTCAGGAGACAGAGATCCAAATGGATCTCTGTGAGTTCAGGGCCTAACCACCAGGCAGTGGTAATGCACACTATTAATTTCAGCACTTGGGAGGCAGAGACAGGAAGATCCCTTTGAGTTTGAGGTCAACCTTGTCTATAAAGCAAGTTCCGGGAAAGCCAGGACTGTTAGACAGAAAACCTTGTCTCAAAACAAAAACAAAAACAAATAAACAAAAAAGCTGTAGAGATGGCTCTGTCCTCTGAAATTTTAGACTAATTTTATTAAATATACAATATATCACCACAGTGGGCATTGTTCTTCACTATCTGATAGATCTCTTATGTCTCCTATCCATGTATTCTATATATTTATTCTTATTATGGTGAAATCCATTCTCCTGCAGTGTTCCTTCTTAGTTATTTTTTAAAGTGAAGTGCTAGAGGTGGCATACTTTTGCTATCTTGCTATTTTGATATGTTTTAGTGTTACCCTACTACATTGTTGCTAGCTCAGTTTTACACTTCTAGGTTAGAAACAATTTTTCTTCATTAAAGTATTTTCATATTTTTTTCAAAATTGTACATATATTTTGATCATATCCACTCTCTTCCCATACTCCTTCCAAGATCCCCCTACTCACACCTACCTACCTGTGTGTCCTCATTTAAATAAACAAACTGCTGAAAGCCTTGGGAGTATACACCAGGTGACAACCAGTGTTTGACAAGTCAAACCACCAGAAGAATCATTCCTTCTTGGGAAGCAACACTTGGCAGGTCTGTGGGGTTACTGGCTCTTATTGACTGGTTGCTTCTGCCTGTAACTTTCTCATGTCCTACCACTTACCTTCCAAAAATACTAAACAGCAACAATAACAACACCCCAAAACATCTGTGCAGATGTATTTTAGTTTCATGAGATTCAGTTTGGCAGTTGTTCATTTTATTTCCTGTGCTGAGGAGTGATGTTGTGTAAGTCCTTGTATGTGCCTATATGTTGAAACATAGTCCATATCTTTTTTTTATTAGATTGAAAGTATCAGGTCATATGTTGACGTCTTTTGTCCATTTGGTGTTGGGTTTTGTGCAGTGTTAGAGAAAAGATCTAGTTTTATCCCATTACATATCAGTATCCAGTTTCCCCAGCAACATTTGTTGAAGATACTGTCCTTTTCATTTTGACATCTTTGTAGAAAATGAAGTAATTATAATTGCATAGACTTACATTGGAGTCCCTAATTGGATTGCATTGATCTGAGTCTGTTTTTGTGTCAGCACCATGCTGTTTTTATTGATTTTACTGAAGATCTGTAGTTGAATTCGAAATCAGGCACAGAGATACTGCCTTTAATATTCTTTTGTTCAAGATTGCTTTAGCTATCCTTGGTCTTCTGTGAAGTTGCATAAATTTTAAGATTTATTTTTATATTTCTGTTAAGAATGACCTTGAAATTTTGATTGTTATTGCATTTAATTTGTAGATTGGTAAAAGGGCCAATTTTACAATCTTAACTGCACTGGTCTATAAGAATGATAGTTATTTCTAATGTCTAATTTCTACCTCAATTTATTTCTTCAGTGAAAGTTTTGCTTTTTTTTTTAATCTTTTATTTGCTTGGTTAAGCTTATTCCCAAGGTATGTGTGTGGGGTGAGGGGAAGGGGAGGACAGGTGTGTTGTAATTGAAATGTTTCCTTGATTTTTTTCTCAGTATGTTTGACTTTGCTTATAGAAAGGCAACCCCTGGCCACACCCACAGCGCCTGCTGAGGGAATCTGCAGGGCTCCAGACTACGACCTTGAACTGAATGAACTGAGCAAAACAACTGCAGGTGTCTCTGAGGGGCAGATTCGGACCCTGACCAGAGGTGAGGAGGGATCGGCAGGCCTCAGCGCCTGTATCCTGGCCTGGGAGGGAGAGTTGAGCTCCCATTGCTTCCGGATCCGCTCCTGAGACCAGGTGCTCTTTGCGGAGTCCAGCGCACTCTGGAGCAGGGGCAGCTGAACTGTGCCCCTGGCCACACCCACAGAGCCTGCTGAGGGAATCTGCAGGGCTCCAGACTACAACCTCGAACTGAGCGAACCAACAACTGCAGGGATCTCTGAAAGACAGAATAAACCCTGAACAGAGAGGTGACAGGTGACACACAAACCCAAGTCCAACAACTGACCAGGATCCATCTAATCGTGAACCACTGAAGCCATGGGCAAACGTCAGTGCAAGAAATTACATAATAATACAAAGGACAACATGGTAACTCCAGAAGAGAGTGGCGATCTTACAAATACAAGACCTGAACTGAGCAATGAAGAGGAAACAGAAGGAAGCAACACCAAAAATTCCTTTTTGATGATCATCGA